>JADLZN010006888.1:0-87500 GCA_018155175.1 Sinocyclocheilus anophthalmus | reverse complement strand
TTCTTTTTTTTTTTTGATGCCCACTTATAATTAAATAATTTTCTCCTCTCACGTAAAAGTTCTTAACTTGTTTTAATGTTTTATTTTGGGATTCCAGTTAATTAGGTTATATAAATATGGGTTTAAAATAAACAAAACGTGTGAAACCAGGGTTATTAAAGGGATAGTTCAGCCAAAAAAGAACATTCTGTCATTAATTACTCACCCTAATGTCATTCCAAACTTGTATGACTCTGTTCTGTGGATTACATAAGGACAAATTTCACTGGTTGTTCTTTCGATGCAGATACAATGAAGGAGAAACTTCAAAAAGAACTCAAAAGTACCATAAACTTATCATAAAAGTACACTAAAATATTTGGTGTAGAAGCAATTTTCACTCAAAAAGTCTTAGTGCTGTATTTTCACAAAACAATTAGAAAGAACGCAAAGTATGGCTTATTTGGGTGATATTGATACCAATTATTAATTATAATTTCAAATTTGTCACATTTTTTCATTATAAGAAAAGGCCAGGATATTCTTCAGAAATTTCCTTTTAGGGTTCTACAGAAGAAAGACAGTCATTTGGGAAACTGCTCACCCTCATGAGTACATCATGACATATTTTCATTTGGGTGAAGAACTCTTTTAATTCCAAACTGCTGAGAGTGTCTGGGTCACATAATCATTAGTAAAATACAAAATTTGCATCATAAAACTATTACTAAAGCACTGAAACAGTAATTTGCTATTTACCCAGATCTGATGTGCAATGCATGCTGAGTTTGATATTTTAAAGTGTGTAGTTCAGCAGCTGAGGTGGTATTATTGTAAAGGGAGTTTCCCCTCAGATCGCCAAGAGAAAGTTTCTCATGTGGAGTCCATCTGGCTTAGACACAAGCACAGATCTGAGAACAGATTTTGCAGTGTCTCTAATGGTTGCTGAGGTCATTGTGAGTGATGCAGAAATATCTAAGATCAGCCCCTGAGGAAACATGCCATTTTTGCCATGTTGTTTTTCCTCCAATGCTTCATTTCCTTCTGTGCAGTTATTGCCGGCTCCACCCAGGAAGTGAGACAATTAGTCTGGCTGAAGGTATGACGTAGAAAGGAAGTGATCTCATTAGTGTGGAGCTGAATAGTCAGGGCATGACTTCTCCCTATTGGAGGAGTGGCAGAATGTTTTTGTACGTAAGTGAATGTGCAAGTGTGTGTTTACTGGGCTGATGGAGAAGGCCGGAATGTTCTTAACGGCAGGCCATGAGAAAATTCTGGCTTACCCATCCAATACAACCACTGGAGAACCAAAACACACAGCAAACAGCATCAGTGGAATTTCTCCATTTTCATCCAACTCTCTCCTCTTATGTTGAAATTAACATCTAAAGGTTTCTAGTAGAAGATTTTATGATCCTTTTTGTTGTTCTTGTTCCAGGTACTCTGGTGGTGCCAACAGCTATTGATTCAACTCCAGAACCAAATCTTGCATCAGATCCGCCTGCTTTCACAGACAAAACAGAGGAACCAGCTCCTCAAGATGCTGTTTCAACGTCAGAGCCTGCTCCTGAGGCTACAGAAGCAGCTGCCTCGACAGAAGAAGTGCCAGTGGTTTCCACAGCAGCACCAGTGATACAGTCAGAAGCCCCATTAGAAACAACAGCCCCAACAGATACAGCACAATCAACAGAAGCTGGACCTAAAGAGACGGTTGGCCCTGAAGCCACTACTGTCATTGCAGGGGCAAGAGCTGAAGAAACTGAAAAAGCTGATGACACAAAATCAGAGACTGAAGATGTAGAGGTGGAGGATGAAGGTTAGATATACAGTATACTCACAGACATACAATGTAAATATTGTTAGAGGAAATCTCGTCCGGCCTGTTCACACCAAGAACGATAACTTCATTCATTCATCACCTAGAATTTTTTTTTTTACATTTGATTGCAAATATATAGTTTTTCTGTGTCGTTATCTGTATAGTTGAGGTGTGGACTCTGCTATTATTTTACATTTAGAATGACCTGTATCAATAATGGTGTGAACGTGAATTCAGAATGTGTGTGAGTGAGGATGAGCAGTCATTGGCATGATACCTGGTGATTTTCCTCATTCCAGGTATGGGCACAGGACAGTTGGTGGGGATCGTAATCGGTGCATTGATCGCAGTGATTATTGTCATTGCTGTAATCATCTTGGTGGTTAGAAGAATGGGCCAATACTCGTAAGTACAAGAAATTAGATAACATTTTTAAGGTAAAAGTATTTTTGTACAATTATTAATTCATAAATATCATTAAGAGTTAGTTCACCCAAAAAAAAAAATTCATTATTTTCCCACATTCAATTCAAAACCTATACGATTCTCTTTGCATTTTGAAAAATGTGTTTTTTGCCCATACAACGAAGGTCAATGGAGTCAAATATGATACATGATAATACATGATAATAATGTTTAACAGATGTTGCTGGCTGCTTTAGGAATGTGTTCTCTATATATGATTGAGGTGAAATTTTGCATGCTAACAGTAAATGGTTTCTATGTTGTAGGACTGCAAAGAAACGAAAGCCTCAAAAACAAGAGCGCATCTTGATCTCTGTAACTGTCTTACTGTTTCATTGATATTCATCCATATTAATTAGTGTAACCCAGTTGCTCATAAAATGTTAAACATGTTAGAGCTTGACAAAACTATGTTGCTACTCCAAGCAGTCCTCTACCAGTGTCCAACCAAATGGCAAATATTGGAGAAAAACACCACTGAACCATTCAAGGATCAGAATGCTGAACAGGGAAGTGATGTCATAATGGACACGTTTGTACATTGTACAAATGTACTGTTTTAAAATGGTGTAGCAACACAGTGGTGTTCATGATATATTATTTGTTGGGGTCACTAAAATGAGGGTGACCACCCCCCCCCCCCCCCCCCCCCCCACCCCAAAAACAAAAATAATAAATAAAATAAATTAATAACTAAAGTAATTAATTAATATGATCTAAAAAAAAACTTTCTAGATTTGTAAGTATGTTTGGACATTACTGAGTCAAAACTTATGAATGAAAAAAAACTCATAACAAGCATTGAAATACCCTATTAATTATTTATATTGTCAGGTAAGCTTTGTATTTGTTACATGGATTTATATTTAATTTAAAAACAAGGGGGGCAGTTTTGGTGTTCTTGTTTACCGGGGGGTTGTATTTGTGCTAAACTGCTTTTCCTCTTTCCTTCTTTCCAAGCCCTTGAAAAGAAAGGCACGACAGGAAGAGAAGAAGAAGAAATCCGGGAAGTTCTGAACTATTGTTCTGATGTTAAAAACAATGCAAGCAGCACTCTCACCATCCATCCAGGACTATACAGGGAGCAGGAGAGTGTCCCATCCCCTTTCCCATTGAAAAAGATGCCCTCCCACAAAAACACCTTCTCAATGCCCACAAGTCCCATTATTTAGCCTGAAAAGCCTTATTTATCCCAACAGTGGGAGGCCACAGGAAGTTACAGTATCTTTTTTTAATGCATATTAATGTAATAGGAGATTCATGAATGTTGAATTTGTACAACAAACAAACGAACAGCTGCCCATGCAAGCAAAAGCTTGTATGTTTTTATTCCACTGAGTGAAAATTTCATGCAGAAAAAAAACGAATCCAAAATCATTATTCTTTTCCCCATTCTACAGATGTGTCCAATAGGACTATGACGCAATAAGAACAGTCTATGAACTGTCATAAGCAGATGCTGAGGATACATTCTGTTCTCAAGATGTGTAAGCGGCATTAACTAATAAATGTTTTTTAAATGATTAGTTAAGGGGAGCAGCACACAATAAGTGCTTGAGATTTACTCGTTTGAAGTGCATTAATACGGAGTAACTTGACGGTGTTGTTCTTAACTGTCACCCATTCCTAAAGTGACATCACTTCCTCTGGAACGCATCATTTATTGTGTGTTCCAGTCCGCTTAGCTCCAGCGCACAGCTGCTATTGGCATGTATCTCTAAAATCCTGATGTTCCTCAGCCTGGACTACATCATTTTAACAGCAAACAGACATTTTGCATGCTATAGTTGAGTTGTTTGCATTTCTTTTTGTCAGTGATGGGGTTTGTGTTTCTTTCTGACGTTCGAGAGCGTTGCTATCCTGGGCTTTGCTTTAAGAGATCAGTATTAGGTGCACTGAATGATGAAGAATAAATGTTGACAAGACACTGCAGTTGTTTGCAACGATATTTTGTGTTTTTTGCTTGCCAGATTCCTCTTTATTTCCCGTTACTCCATGATCTCATTTTGCAATTTGATGTAATATCAGAATCCAGTTAAAGCCGAGAGTTTGTCTTTGTGTTTTGGGGGTGGTGTTTTTTCTTTTTTTCTTATTGTTCAATCAGTTTCAATAAAAAAGTTCCAAAGTGTGTTGCGCTGCCATATTGTGTTGTTGTGGATCCCAGATAACATTGTCTGTTTATCTGTGTTTACTTTTTAGCCCCTTTTACTCAGCATTCCAGCTTTTCACACAAATTTACGCCCATGCACTGTCTATTTATCACACAACACACACACCCACAACATCCTTTCTCTGTTCTCTCTTCCCTTAGTTTATAAAGACTGTTAAAAAGGGCAAGGGATGAGCGGGAGAGATAGAGAACCGTCCAGGCTTAGGCATCTTTGTAATAAATATGACTATGTATTAAGTGACATCTATGGTTAAGAGAGAGTAAAATAACATGAGAGAGTCCCCAAAACAGCTGCCCCAAAACGTATTTGGACATGACTTTCATTTGGAAGTGGACTAACAGTTGGTTTGCCCATTCTTTTTTTCAAGTATCTGTACTTTATCAGATTATTTTTTATTTTTGGCCTTCTCATTACTTTTCCATTTTAGTTTCCGAAGATTTCTAACATTTTACTTCACTAATAATGCACACGTGTTTTATTAAAGCCAGCATGAAATGAAAACTCACCATATCTATTTTGTAAACGGACTTTGTTCTATAGATCTTTTCCATATCAATATATTTAATTGTATTTTTGACCTTGTAATGTTTAATTAAAATGGAAAATCTTCCTGGGAAAATTGCCAACTGGAACATGTTAATATTTAATATGCACTACACCTATGTTGTAGTAAATTGTAGTTTGCTTATTTTGGTCTTGAGATAGTCCTCCAAAATAGCCCAGCTACTCTCTCTCTCTTTAGCTATGGACAATGGACGCTTTTAGTGGGAGACCCACTCTGATGTCCTGCTCACAGTCTGAGCTCTATAACAGTTTGTTTATGATCCAATGATTTCTACATTCCTAATGAGAAGGGCACTTCCTGACCAGTAAGCCTTCATGTACACTCACATGAACACACAGGAAAGGCCTAGAAGCGCCACAACACACAAAACAATGTCTGGATATGCACACACGCCGAAATACAAATATACACACAATTTTGCAAAGTGTAAAAATAAAATCTCAATGACATAACAGGACTGTAAAATAAATGCCTGCAGAAAATAATGAAAACAGACCGTCTGAAAATCCTACAAAGTCTTGCTAACACAAACACACACATAAACATGTATGCTAAACTTAAAAATGACCTAAAGTGAACCACATCATATGTGTATCACAGAAGAATGTGAGTGTGCTTAAGGGAGGACAGCTAATACAGCAACCTCGTGTTTACTTCAGAGCCTGGATACACACATATATGCAGAGTCTCCCAGTGTTTCTGGTCACTCCCCAGGTCTTGAGAAACACTCACTCTCAGTACCGTCCACTCACTGTGATATATTTGTAGGGAGTACAGTACCAGTGAGAGACTGGACTAATCTGATATACTGAAGGTTAAACACTCAGCTCTACAGTTATTCCCTTATCATGTACAGTTGGTTTTTAAACATTCTCTTGTCTCATTCATTTCTGTGACTTTGGTAGAAATCATAAATAAATAAATGTTCATTTAAATATTTAATAAGTAATAAGTTTAGCTAATCTATTAACTATCAGATTAACTTTTCTCATATAAAAGGTGTGATGAGTGTAAAATGACTGTAAATTAACATAAAAGAGTTAAATGGAGCATTTATTTTCACCGTCTGGTTCTCAGAAATTTCTCTAGGAAAAAAAAAGGTCTCCATCTTTACAATCTTCACTGATGGTCCAATCTGGTGAACATCTATTTTGCACTTGTCTGTGATTCACACACAAATAAGCTCCAGCTAACCCTAAGGTATGGGAGTCATATCAGAGACTTTTCTCTCTGTCTCTCACATGCACACATGTGTTAATGCACTGTTCTGTGTGTTCTGGTCTGAACAGCCTAGTGAAAGAGTACAGATGAAGTTAGGAAGCAGCCCTGGCATCAGGAACATGTATATGGGTCATTCCGTGTGAACTCAACCAGTTCCAGGCTCAAATTTTTGATTTTGTTAATACTTTTTCTGTAAAAAGACAATCATATATAGTGATGAAAGCCAAAATATTAAATGCAAACTTTAGAAAAAGAATACTTATGGCACTCAGACAGGTATGCTCTATGAAATTGTGTTGATAGAAAATCACGATAGATAGATAAATAAGATAGATCAGATAGATAGATAGATAGATAGATAGATATAGTAGATCACTTTGCTTCACAAAAGTATCAAATTCCACATTTTGCTGTAAAGCCGCCTAACAAGCCTGTGTCATTTCTACAGCTCAAAGTCAGTTCAGTATTGATTCAGTGCAGTGGCATAACGTGTAAAATTCATCAGTCCATACATACAGTGCATCATGGACAATATTGTGCGGAGCTATGACAAATCCTGTTCCCCACCTGACTCTGAACAAGGCAAAAGCACACGAGAGGAGGGTTTTAAATTTTTTCACATCTGTGTGTAGTTTGGCATGTATGCGGCTAATTATTTTATGTTTGTGTATAGAGTTACTACACAAAAATAAAATTTTTAGAAGAGTTAAAACCGTTTTCAAATCGTTTTGTTTGCTTTTGCAAGATGTGTGTGACATATTGCATGTTGTGTGTGTGTTTTGTGGCTTTGTGTGTAGAGTTTTGAGAAACGGAGCCATAGTTTCAAAAAAAAATAAAAATGTGGCTTAAGCATTTGACAAACACACAAATTCTTCTTGAGTTACAGCATGCAAACTGAGTCAAAAACACGCCGGAAATGCTTTATGTCATTATGAAACTCATCACCGTTGGATAATGAAACAAAGATTGAAAAAGTCAAACGTTTAACTAATAGAGCTTACTGATCTCGGTAAGAATAAAACATAATGATGCTGCCGTCGTTCTAAGTCATTGTATGCTATACAAAAATAGTGGATTACTCGGTAAATATACATCTTTGACGTGTAATATTTTCATTTTCATCAATATTTATGTTTGTCTTTCTACAGAAAAAAATATTAACAAAATCAAAAATTTGAGCCAGGGAAATTTCTGAAATTTGGTTGATTTGACACGGAATGACCCATTGGGTAAATTGAAACCTAATGTGGTGTAAATGAATCTTTAATAAAGGGTTCTAAAGTTCATGTGTGTGTGTGTGTGTGTGTGTGTGTGTGTGTGTGTGTGTTGAATGCCATCAAAAGTCAGTACATGAGAAGCTGATTCGGCAGGAAACCAGGGACTGACATTTGAATTTATTGGCAGCTGGATACTGGTGTGTGTGGTGTTGTGGATGTGTTAGCATGTTAGTGTGTGTGCTGGGTGGGTGTCAGGATGAGGCTGTGTAGTTCACATCTGGTGTTCTGTGATTGTAAGTCTCTCCCCTCTTTTGTTTAAAGCAGTTCTTTGGACGGCACCTGCTAATTGTGTATGTGTGACACTAAGGCAGTCAGAAGTGGCCCATGTTAGTTTTTTTTTTTGTGTGTGTGTGTGTGTGTGTGGCTATGGTCAGTAGTTGGCACAAACATGTTATCTACTGCATAGAGAAATGTCCTGTAAATTGTTCTGCGTTCATGTTTGTATTTTCAGCACATGAATGAAATGGTTAAAAGAAATAATGGGCAATGACATTTTGCTGTTGTTCGAGACAGACCCTTTAGCCATCTATGCACAAAACCCCATGTATCACTACAATGTGTATCCTGTGAGTCTTTGCAAACAAATCAATAAAAAGTTAATTCATCTAATGGAGAAGACTTCATTTATGTAAATTGTATTTATATATACTGTTTAAAATACCATGTTATAAGTCATGGCAAGTCATCCTCTTGTTTTTCTGGAGATAATTTACAAAAAATACAGGATTACTAGTTTTGTAAAGAAAAAACAGTTGGAAGCAGTTGTTATTTTTGCAATTACCTTTGGTGCCACAATAATCTTACAATCTCTGTTCAGATATAGGATGCAGTCATTATCTTGTAAATTAATCAGCGCTGTGTATTTCCACACACAAGATTTCTCACAGCTTCACTTCTATGTTGGAAATCAATGGACATGCAGATGGAGTCTGGCTGAAATACCGTTTCACAGATTCAAGAAATATTTCTTTATTCCACACATTTCTGAGTATCAAATCAAGAAGTAAATAAATGAATATGGTGAGTAATGAAGTAACCTCAAAAGTGAGTATACAGATTATTTATAAGGATTGATGGGTAATTATGAGGATTCATGAGAAAATTGTGGGATTATGAGTAATTGCTAGTGCTCATAGGTAATAGTGAGAAAATGGTGAACACTCAGTTCTCAGATTCTCACTTTTATGAAATTGTTTTGAGCATTTACCTTTTATTTGATTGATGTTTAAAGAAATGTACTTTCATTGGGTTGCATATGTGTGTGAGACATACAGAGAGAAACTTTGAAGCAATTTGTGGATTGTATTAAAACGAGCAGTATCTATAATAGATTAATCATTCGGTTTAACTTTTCATAACTCAAGCTTCTACATAAAGAAACTATATGAAGAACTAAAATCTTCTGCACTTTCCTAAGGAATTGCCATTATCTCAAGAGCAATGAAATAAAATGAAAGTGATAGGGGGCAGACTTTTAGCTCACAGCCATATAATCTACTCATCTGGGGCGTTGAGGTCACTCACACATGATCTCACTCATTAACATACGAGAGTGGCACATGCTTGTTCTAACACACAAACACATTCTAACGTAAAAGAATGTACAGTACGATGGTGAGAGTGTGAGGGTGGAAGGCAGATGATGGAATAAGAGTGGGACATCCGCAGATGAAGGATGAGTAGGTGAAGATTAATGCAGAGTAATGTGACAGTTCTATAATGGGTGATTGTTGAATAGAACAGAAGTTTGCTGACCGCAGATACCAAGATGTGTTCGTATAAGACCTGTGATTTCACAATGCACACACACTGAAAACACACTGCACTCTGATGTTTCCCACTCCTCTTTAGACAAAAATGTGACCCAGGGTCCTACTTGTTGACACAGAAACAATCACATGCATAAACGTACACCAACACACACACATCAGATGTCAGTTTGAGGAACAATCCATTGGCTTCGCTTATATGTTTCCTAATAGCCTCTCAAACATATTGTTGTGAGCATATCCCAAGTTATGGAGACAATGCGAGCTCTCGATTAATTGCGTCACTCTTTAAGCACAGAATCTCACATCAGTACAAATTGGGACACAGCGGCCTCTCGTGGTCACTCGTAATAACTACAAGAAAGTGGGTTTTGGAACTGGACAGACTGCATCGTATTATTGAATTAAAATGTTATTTTTTTGTGAATGTCTATACATTAACATGAACACACATACTGGCAATAAAACACCGTACCCATTTCCTTTGCTCTTCTTTGAGTAAAATCTTTATATAAAACTTTACATTTAAATTAGGGATCGAGATTGTACTTTGACTAACGTCCTGGTTGAGAACAAACGTTATTCCAGTAACATTGATAGAATGTTCGTTCAAAGTTATCTGGTCTTTAATAATGTTCTCAAAGCAGTATAGGCTAGTACAAAAACATGATCTATATTATATTATTATCAATTATATGCATTATTATGTATACATTTATAGATCGTTCATGGAACGATTTTTTCCGAAACATTTTTGTTCTTGTTTCAGAGAACATTCAACATTCACTCCCACAATGTTTGCAAAATGATCAAATGTATTTTTCCTTTAACATTCGCATAAGCAGAAAAAACGTTCTGTAATAATAATAATGCATACATACATAAATAAATAGTCAGGGTTCTGTCGTGCTTTGTTTCATGTTGGAGCGTGATGTTCGGAACCAAGACTCATGTCTTGTTCAGACTCCGTTTCGGTTTGGTGTCGGGGTTCGGACACTCGCGCTCCATGTTCTGTTCTGTTGTGGGAGCGTGCGGTCTCGAGTTCGCTCTGGCCGTACGCTCTGCTGTACTTGTGTCTTGTGTTGTTGCACGCAGCTCCTGTTCTCGGCTGTGTGCTTTCATGCCATGTCTTGTGCTGTGTAGCACTCAGCTTGTGTTTTTCATTGGCTGCGTGTTTTCCTGTTGTCATGTCTTGTGTGAACTTGCGGCTTATGAGTATTCTCATTAGCTGTGTGTTCCTGTCTTGTTTTATTCAAGCACATGGCTTGTGATTTGTTTTGCTGGCCATGTGCTTGTGTTTTTGATTTGTGTGAGCACATGGCTTTTTGTCTCTGATTCGGTGTGCCATGTGCTCATGTCAATTGTCTTGACCACTCCCATCTTGTTACCTGATTATTAGTTAATTAGCCCCACATGTGCTCCCTCGTTACCCTCCTCAGTTGTCCCTATTTATTCTACTTGTGTTTGCAGTCCTAATGCCAGTTCATCATCGTGTCCTGTCCTGTCCTGTCCTGTCCTGTCCTGTCCTGTCCTGTCCTGTCCTGTCCTGTCCTGTCCTGTCCTGTCCTGTCCTTCACCTACGGTGTAGTTTCTGTTTGTTTTGTTATTAATAAAAGCCCTAATTCCTCCAGCAATTGAGCCCTCTCCTCATCCCTTCATCCCTGACAGTAATATGTTATGAACGGAAAAGTAGCAAAACATTTTGAACATATTTTTGTAGTGGAAGTGTGCTTCTTTCGGCTATGTCTACTCTCTACAGTGAGGCTGCATGGACACAGTGGATGAAACCACCAGCAAATCATGCGGTATGAGGGGGAGACCTGGGCTGATAGTACACTTTTTGTTGGAGGGTCAGTAACTGGAGGTTGTTAATGCTAGGACCTCTCAAACTTTGATTATGTAGCCACATTGTCTATACAATAAACCTCACTTGTACTACACCATCACAGATTATGTGAGTTAAGTCAGATACTAAGGAGTTCTGTTTGTTACAACCAACCCAATACTGGGTGAGTGGTAACATAGAGGTAATTTGGTGAAACAATATCCACACTTTTCAGATTATGCAAGAACTTTATGAAGAACAAAAATGAACAATTTAAACTAACAAAAATATTCTGGAACTTTAAACTCAAGACTATAACAAATTGCTGTGTGTCTGTTGTAGCGAAGTTGGAACTTTAAACTTAAAACTATAACAAATTTCAGTGTGTGTGTGTCTGTATAGTATATTCGTTTTGGAACTTTAAACTTAACACTAACATTTCTGTGTGTGTGTGTGTTGGAACTTTAAACTTAACAATATAACAAATTTCTCTCTGTGTGTGTGTGTAGTGTATTTCTTATGGGACTTTAAACTTAACACTAACAAATTGCTGTGTGTTGCAGTGTATGCCAATTTTTAATGAACTGTTACAACTATCCCCACCCCAAGCAGCCATTACATAGCCAACTCTTTTAGCATGTGGGTTTGAAGTTAGCATTAATGTCTAGCATCGAATTAAACTAGAGAAATGGCTACTTAAGATTATGTAAGTCAAAAATGTTTATCTACATTACAATGAATGCTATAGGCAAAAAATTATCTTGATAAAAAAATTACTTTCTTACATGAAAATCACTTTTTTGGTGATAAAATTCACATGGGAGTGTATGATATGGATGACATCACCCTAGGTTGTTTCTGATTGGTCAAACTGACAGTGTTACAACTAACCCCATGTTACAACACTCCCCGTCTCCCCCTATAATTTGGAATGCATTTGCACAATTTGCATAACATATTTCCTATTGTGTAGAGCATTTTAATATTATATAAAGGAATAATAAAACAATAAATATGTATATACAAACAAAGCAAACGGGCTATAGAAAATGAGCAATTATGGCAATTCATTATAGGCTATAAAACATTAATAATATTTATTATATTTTTATAATATTTATAACAATCTATTAGATTCAATACCTGGATAATATTGATGAGTTTGTTGTTTCTCTTTGAGGGAATATTACTAATATAAACACGTTTTTAAAACAAAAGTTTCGTTTTCATGCATTCACATTTATAAGTGAAAGTGTAAAAAAATAGGTTACCTTATCACAACAGTATTCCAAACAAAAAAGTATTCCAAGTAAAAAAAAAAACATTCTCCCTGAAAATATTTGAGTGCATGCAGTTAAAGCAAAACAGTGTGCTTCACGTGTAATATTTCATGGAACTACAGGTGCATGAGATCTCGCACATGCGCCTTGTCATCAGTGCAGTCTGCAGTAGCGAGCGTCCTGCGCGTGCCCACCAGACTCAAGCAGCGAGGCGTCACAACAAAGCTGGTAAGCAATACACAGGTATAGCCAATTTAATGCAGAGACCAAAGGGCATACCTAATCAAAATCATGTGGCGTAAAATGGCTCGCCGAAGCTTCGCGATGTCAGTCTTGTTTATGTTGTCTGAGAGTTAGCACTGAGACTAACCATGTGTGCATTTTTATTATTTTGCATGTAATTACGCCGTAAAACCCCCCAGCGCTATACAGGCGCACTAACTAAATGGATGTCGACGCACTTTAGCGTGCAGTGTGTGTCTCTGTCTGTGACCTTCTCGTCTGCGCTTAGCGACAGTGCTAAACGGGGTTTGTCTAATTTAAGGGCTGTCAGACACCCGCAACATGTGCGCCCTGACTGTACAATAGACATGTTTGCGCGATTATACCGGCTTTAAACAGTTGAATCTATTCGATGATAACATGTTCTTATGTTGTGTAAGTGCGTAATTTTTTGGGCACATGCATAAATCTAAACAGGCCTGACATTATAAACAGCCGCTGCATGGTAAATCGATTCCTCGCATATGTACAGCGGGAATGCGGCAGTTATGGGTGCATTAGCCTACGTTATTTCTTGAGCATCGCAGACAATGACTCTGCCTGGTTCTGTTGCTATTGTGTTGATAAGTTGCCAGTTTACTGCATTAGGACGCCCTGCGACCCTAAGAGGCCTCTGTAAAATGAGATTATTTATTATTATTAGCTTAGGTAAGTTTATCTGACCCCACCCACACCTCCACATGCAGTGTTACAGGTGGACTCCAAATGAACCCCAGGAACTCACTTTCTTTTGTGCTTAATCTTCAAATGTTTATTCCAGTGTGGTTGTAACACCAATTGAAAACATGGATGTTTTACCTGTCATTTTAGATCCATTAATCAAGACGTCTACCTCATAATGACAGTGGACTTTTAGTAATTTCACCCTAGCTATTTCATTTGGTTAAACTGATATTGTTAAACTCAACCATTTTACAACAATCATCAGTTTTCCAAATGTAAATGTACCAAATGTGTACAAATTTAAATGCATTTCTTTTGTATGAATATGTATGAATATGTTTGCATTATTGATCATTTTATGTTGAAGGTTATGTTATGTTGAAGGGCAGAGTGAAATGTTCTTGGGAGACGTATGTGTGTCTATTCTTAATATACATAATAACTAACACAGTACACATATATATGTAAAACAAAAACTTTGCGATAATTAATGAATTAATTATTCGTTGACAGAAACGAATATATATAATATAGATATATAATTTAATTTATTAATTATCTAAAGTAATTTATCTTATTTATTTTGTTTTATTTATAACTTTGCGATTAATAATGAATTACGTTGACAGCACTAATGTAGATAGAGAATTTAGATTATTTATATAAAGTAATGTAATCTTATTATTTGTTTTATGATAACTTTGTGATACTTAATTAACTAATCATTTGACAGCACTAATAGGTATGTGTATATATATATATGGTGATATCTCTAGATATATAAATTATTATATACTTATATATAATATATATAATAATTTATTATTTTATAATTATATAAATTAATTTAACCTTATTTATTTGAACCTTATAATGTACCCTTATATTAATTAATTAACCTTTGTTTACCCATTAGACATGAAAATAAGTCATTTGATTACATTTATGTGTATGAGTTTGTCCTGGGTAAGTTAAAATGTCAGATGAGAGTGACATTGCAGCATGCCATGAATCAGCAACTGCACTCTGTCACACAATTGGTTAATTATCTTGCACAAAAACTCCTGATAAATAAACTGTTTAATTTTAATAGAGATATCACTTATGCTTTGCTATTTTTAAGTTATTGTTGTCGTTGAGTGCTTGATTACTTCATAGAAATTGTCAAGAAATATTACTGTATTTATGTCCCCTCAGCAAACAGGGGGCCTCTTTTAAATACCCCAGAAAAAATCATTAGAGAGAGCAGTTAAGAGATGTGGAGATCAAATGACAGTAAGTTAATTTCTTTTCTTCATTTTTTACATTTAGAAATGTATTTCACAT
Source organism: Sinocyclocheilus anophthalmus (assembly GCA_018155175.1). Lineage (NCBI taxonomy): Eukaryota > Metazoa > Chordata > Actinopteri > Cypriniformes > Cyprinidae > Sinocyclocheilus > Sinocyclocheilus anophthalmus. The sequence continues at coordinate 72,858 of JADLZN010006888.1, read as the reverse complement.
ATGTTGAACAATATTGCACACATAGTAGATATATTACTACACTTATTTATTATTTCAGCAAATAAAAATTCTTCATTGTGTCACAGGCATGTTCATATGTTTCAGTTGTGGAAGAGGAGAGGCTTAGTATGCCATCAGAGGCTTTTCTCCAGCAACCCGAGGTTCAAGATGCCCACTCTGATGAAACTGCACTTCATAGCATCTCGGAGCCAGAAGGGGAAGAGATAGAAAAAGGGATAGAAGGAGGAACAGATGTGAAGATGGACTGCAAAGACAAACAGAATGCAAGCCAGCCTGTGTCCCAAAATCTAGCTAATCAAAATCAAACCTGTCAGACAAGTGAGACTGAGCATGTTGGAATGATAAAACAGGATTATGGTACTGAGTGGCCTTTAAATGGCACTAAGGGTGACCTTGGCCCTGGTAGTAAACCCCAGCGTGATTTACTCTGTCCTCGCTGTGAGAGAAGGTTTGCGAGTAGTCAAGGCCTGCAGCGTCACATACAAACACATGCCCTTTCAACCTGCCACACACAGCGTTTTAAATGCAGTCGCTGCAGAAGGAGTTTCAGTACATTGTTTAGTCGTCGGAGGCATGAGAAAAGACATGAAAGTAGAAACAGGAAGACGGATGATCTCACAGATGCCCCTTGCACTGCCAGTCAGAATGTGCATGGCAGTGCTGAACCTCTGAAAGCAGCATCACAGAACCCAGAGCCAAACAAGCGCATTAATAATGCAGCTGATGGTGAACAAAAGGATGATAGAAACAGTGATATCAAAGCCTCACATGTCTGCAAGTACTGCAAAAAAGCATTTAGGACTCATACTAATTTAAGGAGACATCAACGCAGGATCCATGAGCGCCATCTTCTTCCTAGAGGAGTTTATAAGAAGGTCAAAATCATTCAAGAACCTGATGGACAGCAGCTTGCTGAGACGGCACAGGACAACCATACTGCTAATTCACAGTGTGTAGAGGACATTGATCAGGAAAGGGAGTACATGGTTGACATCTCCAGTAACATTTCAGAGAATCTCAGCTTTTACATAGATGGGAAAATTGTCTCGACAAGTGCTATAAGTAACTGTGAGGTGATTGAGATGAACTCTGGTGGCTCTGCTGTTATTGGATTAAATGCTGTTATAATCAGTCCAGCTCAAATTTCACAAGCTCTTAAATTAGAAACTAATACCAGTAGTTTTACCTATGACTTGTCTGGGCAGTCCTCAACCAGACGTAGGACGTCTACCCCACCTTTACTCCCACAAATAAAAACAGAATTAGAGTCTGAATCCATCTTGAGTACCTCCTCATCTTCCTTGTCATCCTTGACACTGTCCTCTACATCTGGAGCTCCGCTAGTCACTGCTCATTTACCTCAGTGCATTGAGACAGTTGCCTTTAACAAGGAAAAAACTGTCTATCTGTCTCCCAAACTCAAGCAGATCCTTCAGAATCAGGATGACAGTAAACCGGCATTTGCACTGATTGCTGATGGCCCAAAACTGGGTCCTCCCTTATCCCTGACTGTTTTATCTGCAACAACAACTAGATTTAAGAGAAGGACAACCTCCCCTCCCAGCTCACCACAGCAAACCCCTGACGTGAATATAGAAAAGCAAGATCAGGATTCTACAAAAGCAAAGAAGTCAAAGTTGGAGAGCTACGGGTTGGGCAATGAACCTGAGCCTTTGAATTCACCCATAAACAGCTCTGATGGAGCTCCAATGCAGCAACAGATCTTGCCATTGGACTGCTCTGTATCAAGAACAGGTGGAAACTCCTGCAATCAGCAGCCACTGGACCTCTCAAATTCCGTGGTTAAGCGAGAGAGCAGCGATGCCTTAGCAGAGTCCATTCTGGACTTAAGTATTAGTGGAAAGAGTTTAGATTGTAACTCAGCTGGAGTCTATCTCACTCAACCTGTTTTAAGGAAGAGTAAACCTAACTCTAGTATGCTTCAGAAGGTGCTAATGAATGAGTATGGTGGGGTAGATGTTCCTTCTGTTGACGCTCAAGCTGCTGCAGGTGTCCTCAGTGTTCCTGACATAACAAACGTTGCAGTTGTGGCAGTGTCTGATGCAGGTCCACCAAAACCTGAAAATGTTTTGTTTGAGTTGGTTCTTCCTCCTGCTTCAATCAATCCAACCCCTTCACTGCTCGCTCCAGTCAGCATCCATCCAGCTACCCCAGTCCCTCCACCTCAATGTTCACCTTCTTCATCTCCAACTTTTGTATCCTTTCTATCGACTCCCACAGTGGAACCCAGTCAGGACATTCAAAGTCTTCATTCAGCCTTTGTGGTATCTGAAAATATAGCACCCACAGGGTCTGTAGAAGACTGCACTGATAATCCTGTACATCTTTCACAGGGTGATATGAAAGTGACAATCCCTGACTGGGGGTCCTCTGCTCCTGGAGGTCTGGAAAACCTTATACCTGTAGTCCCTTCACTGAGTTTACAAAGCCCTCACTGGGTTGCTGATCCTGCTGTATGTGAACTAGCTCAAAGAACATTGGTTGTAGACTCTGTATTAGCTTCTGATGCACAGATATTTTCTCCATCTCTGCCTGTTAACCAGTCCAACGTCACATCCTTGGCTTTTCCTCCAAACACTGTTGTTATTGAGTATACAGTTGCAGTGAAATCTACAGAAAATATTCTTCCAGCTCTCCAACATAATTCTCTTCCATGTCTCTCAGATAAAATTCCTGTCGATGCATTACAGCAAGAACCTCATGTCTCACCTGAGCCACAACCTCTCAGTCCTGATACCACCCTATTGCCTGAAACCTCCACACAGTCGGCACCAACAGAGCAGTCAACAAGCTCAACAGATAGTAAACTGACCCTCACTGCTTCCGCCAGTGTTGTTGAAGCAGAGAGCAATGAGAATGGACTGGAAAATGTCCAGTCCTCTGATTGTTCTAAGCAGGAAAACAAAGTTGAAGAACAGTTACCTCCCTTGCATCCTTTTTGCAAGAACTTCATGTGCAATGTTTGTGAACAGCCCTTCCAGTCCATGAAGATTCTTAGTCAACATGTAGGTGAGCACTCCAAAGGGTGGCCCTATAAATGTGAATTTTGTGTGCAGTTGTTTGAGAGTGACACAGGTTTGCTGGAGCACCGTTCCAGTTATCATGGCATTGGTAAAATTTATGTTTGTAAAACATGTTCTAAGGAATTTGCTTTTCTCTGCAACTTGGAACAGCATCAGCGAGATCTCCATCCTGGTCAAGAGTGCTCACACACCGAAGCAGTACATGGCAAGTTAAGGCCTGAAAACCATAACGATCCCAAAACCAACATGGCTGACCCAGGCCTTCCAGTCACAGAAATTAAGCAAGAAATTGACAACACAACCTCAAAAGCAGACAAGGATTCCTTGGACAACACTTCTGAGGAACTGTTCACAACAATTAAAATCATGGCATCTGGAGGGGTCAAATCAAAAGGCCCAGATGTACGATTAGGCATTAACCAACATTACCCAAGTTTCAAACCGCCTCCTTTTCCATACCACAATCGGACACCAACTGGAACGACGGCAGCATCGGCCACCAACTTCACCACCCACAACATCCCTCAGACCTTCAGCACAGCCATTCATTGCACCAAATGTGGTAAGAGCTTTGACAACATGCCTGAACTGCACAAGCACATCTTAGCTTGTGCTAGTGCTAACGACAAGAAGCGATACACTCCTAAAAAGAACCCTATACCACTTAAGCAGTTTGCAAAAGCGCAAAATGGGGTGTTATCACCTGCAAGGATTGTTAATAGTAAGCAGAATTTCTCGCAAAAGGTCGGCCAACCAAAAAAACTGAACTGGATAAAAATTAGTATCCTGAATAAGAAGAAATCTCAGCTGGTGCAAAGGGGCAGACCTGCTGGGGGAAGAAAGGCCTTTGCTCAGGATGACCTGGGCGTTTTTGCATGTCCTCACTGTAGGAGAGAGTTTACATACAATGCTAGTTTAAAGAAACACATAGCTTTTAGCTGTCCCATGAGACCGGCCAGTAGAAACTCCAAAAAAAGAACACTCAGCATTGTTTCAGCCCAGGAGAACAACGGGAGCCTTCGCAGACAAATTGCAAATATGAGCGCAAAGCCACAAGGTTCAGGCCACGGGCCAAAAACAATAACAAAGAATCAGATCATTAAGCAAAAAGCAGCAGTTGATACCACTCAGGATTTTAGGCTTAAAAGATCTACCATTCTGTCAACATCTGTGGTTCAATCTAGTAAAAAAGGCAAGCCTGTGGAGCTAAAGAGCGGCTTTATGCCACAGCTGGCTTCAAAGCAGATAGTCCTCTCATCTGTCTCTCAGGAGCCAGGTGTTCGGGTACATGTTTTAAGTAGAAAAATGGAGCAGAGAGTGGGTGACATAAAGATACAGCCCAGAAGAGAAGACCGTTTGTCTCTGAGGTTGAGAGAGAGAGTAGGAGGACCTATTACTCGCAGTGTGCAGCAGGCCAGCACCACAACAACAGCCCTTAAACAGCCAGACAGTCACAACATTATCATGCACCCTGTTGTTCTCCAAGTCAAGAAATGAGACTTAATAATAAAAAAAAGATTATTGATGTCAATTATCTGTTTTCTTAAAATGCCTCCTTAATGCAACATTTATCTGTAAATATGATCCATCTAAATATTAGACACTCTTTAAACTTAAAATGATGTATTTTTAATTTACTGTCTCGAAACACAGCAGGCTATAATTTATACATTCTAAACATTATGAAATCCCATTACTGTCTATTCACATAATAACACATAAACATAGCAACTTCTCATTTGTAACTACATTTGATGTCTGGAAAAATTTTAATGTGCTAATACAGGTGGCTATATTCCTGGATATCTGTATTTAGCTTCTATACTCTGCTCTAACACACCTGTGTGTGGTTTTCAAATGACCTTGATAAGCTGGTTTAGGTGTGTTAAAATTAAACCCTGAACTCATGCACTTTATGCTGTAGTTTGTATGTACCTGGTTTTAAATGCATTGCAATACAATGAATCCATTACTACTAATTATTTATTAATGTAAGTATTCTATGTTTAAAAGAAGGTGTGTTCAGTGGGCTTCACTGGAGCACAGATATTATTGTAATGGTTACTCACTTCTATTTTTGTAGATTGTGTTAGTTGTGTTTTATTGAATAGATGCAGTCTGGACTCTTCATGCATGCCAGAGATTTCATGTTTGAGTGATAGTGTGAGTGTTTATATATCAGACTCTGTACTGTAACAAATGCAGCAGGAGAGGAAAAAGAAGGGTCAGATCATACTGCATAATTGACAACATCTCCACCTCAAGGAGCAGGAGAAAATTAAATTCTGCTCACAAATAAGATTTATGAATATACAGTATGTCAAAAGTCTCTGTATTTCTTTCACCTTTACTTTTTTTGTGCTATCCTCCTACTGCAAATATTTGGCAAGTGGTCAGTTGAGTCATCATATTTAATAGGTCTCATTTTTTGATGCACATGTTGGGGAAGCATTGGTGAAGTATTTATTTGCGAAATAAGAAAGCATTGCTGTTGGCACCGATAGCCTTGAGGGCAGCATGCCGGCATATAGTTGTGCGCTACGGCACCCGACTTGGAATCGGCTCGAGGACCTTTCTGACCCCCCCCCCCCCCCCCCCCACCTCTCTGTCACTTTGCGTCCTGTCACTTTACACTAATAAAGTCAAAAAAAAGAAAGAAGAAGAAAGCAGTTGCCATCAGGTTTTGAAATGTAGCCCTAAAGACGATTGTTAAATTTGCACAAACTTGTGTCCTGCTGAGTGAACATTCTGATGGTAAACATGGTATTATACTAAACAAAAGGCCTGGAAGGGTCAATGATTTATAAATCATTATGAAGAATAGATGCAATGTTACAGAATAATATTTATTTTAATTAGAAGACTTGTTTTTTAATTAGGTCAATTGTAATGTTTTAGAACAAGAGGTCAAAAGTTCATTAAAGCTAATATGAACACTGAATTGTTTACACAATGATTGATTGTTGTGACTGAAAATGTTCCCAAAGCATGCCTGTTTGAGACGTTTACAGTACTAATATCAGAACTTGTCCTCTGGAGAGAAATCTGGACTCTATTTAGTCATTAGCCATCTCATATCTCCATTGATTTGTGGCATTCATATTCTTAAGGCTTGCAGGCTTGAAGGGTTTCAGAAGTTTCTTTAATGTGAAATGTTTGTGCAGTCTGGGAAATGGTAAAATAATGTTCAACATCTCAAGGGTTGAGTTGAATATGTATACTTTAGAAACCTTGTTCTTGAATGATTGAATAAATTACTCTGTTTTAAAGTTCATTTGATGAATGTGTTTTGTTTTCATTGCCTGATTGCATGGTCACACAAAAAAAAAAAAAGAAGAAGAAATCTTCTAAAGCCTAAAGGACTGTTAGTCCCGCCCTTAGGCAAGCCAAACAACCTGAACAACAGACACTATATGATAAGGATATAAAACACATCAGTATTTTTTTTTTATCCTACCCAAACAATTGTGCATCATGAAAGTGGATGTCATTGACATTTCAAATGCATTCCAACAGCTCTCACAAGCCTCATAAACACAAATTGTTATATTTCTGAATATGATTAAAAACAATTTTGTCTTTTTTACTCATATGAAGAATGATATGCAAAACCAGAACTGTGACTTAAGTATCCTCTCAGTTACTAGTTCAGTCCACCATTACTCAAAATATTTCAGTTAGCATATCAGATTTTAAGTGCTACTCTAACCACCCTAAATAAAGGTTTATTATCATATGCAGTTTAATAGATTAAATTAGTAAACAGACGTGAGGTGACAAAGGAGGAGTAGAGTTTTTATTTAAATGTATTTTGTAAATGGGAGTGTTTATTGTTTACTTAGAAGAACGAAGAAAAAATCCAACATTTATATTTATTATGCTATATATTTTACGTAAGGGTGTATTATGCTAATCAAAGCTTCTTCAATATGTCAGTGGTATAAAGCAGTGTTTCCCAACCTTTTTTTAGTCGCGGCACCCTTTGGAAATTTTAACAAACTTGTGGCACCCTACAAAATTACTTTTGTCACAATATTTGAAATTCTAACTTCGATATGATAATTTGAAAAGTATAGATATTCGGTACAACAAGGAAGAACTGCAGAATATAATGTTATACAGATATTTGTAATATTATTAAAAAAATGTGTCCATCAATGGTGGCAATCAGTAGGCTAATTTCTAATCAAGAGACCAATTTATATGACAGATTTTAATGTAGGCTTTTATACATATGTAAACATTATTTAATTACCATTATAACTAGCTATCTCACAAATTTTTGCTCACTCAGTGTTTTTTTTTAATTTTACAGTGGGGTAATTTTGGTGCAGTAGCACGAGATAGCTTGATTTCAAACTTTGATTGAATAAAAAAAGACAAGTAAGCAGTCAGTAATAAAATAAAAAATAAAGAAATTAATAATGATGGCACAAATAAAAAAATAACCACAGGCCTTCGAATTAAATAAATAGCTTTTTAGTTTTTCAGGTAGGTCTAACAGTAGGGTAAGATATTTAACAATTTTATTTTTTTTACAATTATCCAAATAATGTTTAATCCTAGAAAGCTATTATTATCAGAGGACACATGAGCATAACGGTTAGCAGATCAATGAATGAGAGTGCAGCGTTACCAGAGTTGCCCATATACCACACCATGTTACAGCGCAGTAGGGCTGTTGCAGACAGAAACAATACTGTATTACATAGATGTTTTCTGTCGGCTCAATTTTTGAGTGGACTTTGCTGTTCCGAGGAGATCATGAACGGGATACGAGTGGAGCGACTGAGTGGAGCACACACGCATAGAGCGGATAATACGCAGAGCGTCACACCACGTGAAAGTGAAACCTGAGCGGTGAACTAATTTTCGGCAGCCGAAATTTCAGTGCATGCATCTCTAATTATTGGCGACATCAGAAATGGATATTATATAATAGATGCTTTTTGAACATTTTAGCAATTTAAAAATATTAAAAAATGATTTTTTTTACACGACACCCCGAGCATGGGAACAACTGGATAAAGCATGTGTATGTTATACTAATTAATAACCACTGGGTGGCAGCATCGACTCGCCTCACGATCGCATCACAACGAAATTTACATCTCCGTCGCCCACATGGTGTCTTCTAGTTTTCATTGTGTAGAAGTAATGTATTTGCGATGCTTTAGTTGAAGGAAAGGTTTCATTTGTCCCATCATATAAAAGCACTTTGGGGAAATGAGAGGGCCGTGGTTTTATAAACATTATTCAGGCTGCGCACTGTATGTTGTGAATTTCGACAGAAAATAAATAAATAACGAGTATCACGCCATAAATGTCCCGCCCTGAAAATATTTATTGAAAGCTGATTGGTTAAGGAATTTGGCGCTGGGGGTTGATGGACGTGTTAGGTCGAGATAAGGGCAGGGACCAGCAGTCCTTTAGGCTGAAATGAGGATTTACTGCATCGTGTTATTTCTGTGAACGTTATAGATCATATTTCACAGCGAATTGAACAGATTCATTTGAGAGAGGGCTGTTTTTTGAAAACCCTTTATTTAACGTACTTGCAGGTTCAGTAATGTCTGCATCTAAAGCCTGTTCTCTCAGCCTCCCCTCACCCCTCTCTCTCTTTGCCTCTCTGGGTGTAAACAAAGCCGACGTGGGTCATTTGTCGTGGTATGATTTCGCAATGAGAATAGTAAAGGTTCCGCATCCCTGACGCATCACGTAAAGAGCCGATGTATTCGGCATTAAGACCATAAAAGAAATTAAACAAAGCTATGAACGTTGCTCTGGGGCATAGTGGTATATTGACTCAAATTTCCAGACTGACGACTGACAATCTATCCATATCCGACATCTGCCTTTTCAAGAAAAGAATCTTCAGTGTTTTGCTGTTATGTGGTTGCCACGACACTAAGAAAACGCTGGTTGAGCTACACAAAAGAGCAAGGATGCGCTTGCAGACGCGCTCGCTCCCCACCTCCTCCGGGAGGGGGATTCTTCTCTCAACCGTTGTTTTTTTTTTGACCGTTTCAACACGTAGCATGAGCGAGAGGCGTTGGTATCCAAACTAAACCAAACCAAACCTCCCCGCGCCCGGTCTGAACCGGTTCGGGGGCAGCGCGCGCTCTTGGAGACTCCCTCCCCTCTCGCTCGCTGAAATTCCTGCCACGCGCTCACACTAACAACACAAAAAACCTCAACAGAGAGCGCGCGCACGCGCACGCACACACAACACGTCACCCCTCCTCTCTGCCTCGCTCCCCTAACATCTCCCATTGGCTCCTGCGGCCGTCTCGAGCCTCCTCTTGTAATCGCTTCTTATTGGTTGGCGGTGAGGACTCTGTCCTGCGATTGGTCGATGTGAGTGCGAGCCCTTCTTGCTCATTGGCTGGTGCGGGCCGTGCATGAGCGCGAGGGAAAGAGTTGTAAACGCAAAGCGCGTGCTGGAAAAGCCGAGGCGTAGGGCTGAGAGCAGCGCGAGCGTCGGAGATCAGCAGGGCATCACTCGTCACAACATCCAGCCTCTCATTCGCCCTCTCTCCATTTTGTCGTTTTTTATCGTTGAACTCTAAATCGTAGGGAGTGATAGGACCCGAGTTCCGCAGCGAGGCTTTTGTTAGCCCGTGTTGGGGGCAGTTTCGGTTGCCCCTCAGTGGGGGAGCACGTTATCATATTTAGGTTATTTGGGAGGCAAAACCGCAGCCTCTCACCGCGTGTTCGTAAAAAAAAAATCGATTTTAGGTGTGTTGCTGCGTGATTTCAGATCTGCTTAGACCGGATTACCTGGGATTTTAAAAAAAGCAGTGCCGCGGCTCTTTGTGTGGTATCAGCTTTGTGTCCCTGTTGCAAGCTACCCGAAGTTCCGCACTCCGAGCTCCAAAACATGTGCTCCCGGGTGTGGTTTATCACAGACCGGCGGATCAGCCAGGAGTACCCGCAGGTCCAGATCCTGCGAGCTCTGAAGGAGCGCTGCGCCGAGGACGATGTTGAATTCCGCTATCTTCTAATGGATGAGATCGTCCTGACCATCACGGATGGACAGCTCGGTAAAAACCGCACACACACACACACGTAACGTACATACACATTCCTTCTGTACGAGCACGGAAATTGTTTTTGTGTTTAAACTGTTGAGTTGGCTAAATAACTGGTCAGTGTGGATGGTTAGCGCGCTCGCACTGAGCGGATGTACATCACCGTGTGAGTGTGTTTTATGTAGATGTGCGTGTGGGTGACCGCCTAACCCACTTTCAACCAGTCAGCCACCACAGCCTAGCCGATGGATAGGAGGCCGTTTAAAATCGTTGAGAAATTGTTGTAATCTTATATGGAATATTTGGTATTTAAATACTGACGTGAATGTGTTCATATCAGCGTTTATTGTTGCACCATGTGCGCGCGAATGAGCGGACAGTCACGAGTGTGCGGCGCGAGCGCGTTCATTCTCAACACATAAAGCCTCGAGCGCAGATGGCGCGACGTTCACAAAGACCCGTTATATTAAGGTGCTACACTCTTGATAATTTAATATTTTTTCTTTTATCTTTTTTTGGGTGTTTATATTTAATGCGCAAGCTTTGGTCCAATAAATGAACTGAGATGTTATGACGCATTCGCGCGAGGTTCCACATACAAAGGGCTTGAATAGAAAGAATCGATTCGTCACGTGCAAACCTCGGTTGAAATACGATTTTAAAAACGTTTAATCAATCGGAGGATGTTTGTACCGTCGTTTAGACGGTTATTGATGTAATAGCATCACGGTTTGGTAGCCATATTGAAGATACAGATAGTGTGTAATGAACTTGATTAATCCGGTGCTTAAGCTATATATATATATATATATATATATATAATATATATATATATATAATTATATACACACAACCCCTCTTCGAATCCTGTTAGTCATGTAATTAATCTATCTTGTTTTTTTACCATTTTAGCTTTATAGCCCCCTTAAATACTTAACCACTTGAACATCTGAGACAACAATGGTTTCTATACCAAAGATGATTTCAGGTCACCTTAACACCAAGTGTGTGAATTTGGAGCATGCAGAATCCACTAGAATATGAATAAAACATCTGTGGTGGTCATGTTTAAATTAAATGGACAGTTCACAAAACCAACTTTCATTTAATCACCCATATGTTGTTTCCCCAGCTGTTTTCCGTCCGGCCTACAAAAAAAGGAGATGTTAGGCAGAATGTTAGAGGCTGGCAGCCTGAGTCACCATTCACTTTAATTGCATCTTTCTTTCCATGCAAAGCAAGTGAATGGTGACCGAGTCAGTCATTCTGCTTAACGTCTTCTTGAAAGCAAGACAGGGGTTTGGAACAACATGAGGGTGAGTAAACAACAGTGTTGTTTTCATTTTCATCTCAACTGTCCCTTTAATAACCAGCTAACAGCGAGTTGCAAAGTGAATGATCTGAGTCATTGACACCAGTGTTGCCATTGTGGGTGGGTGGGGCTGTTTTTCTTTGAGGTGACAGCATCTATTTTAGGGGCAGCAGATGGGGACTGGGACATGGTGCATTTTGCATGGACCTGAGGTAAAGGGAGTGGCTATGCACCAATGCAGTTATGCTTTGAATCAGCTACTTTAAGTTTAGTGGTGTGTCTTGCAACATGAAGGACAGCCAGTCTAACAGGAAGACCCAAACAGACAAGATAATTGAAGGAGAGAGGAACTGAGACCATATTGACCTACTTTAATGCAAAGGTAGATGGCGGTCTGGAGAGCATGACAGCAGAACAACTGGTGCAGGTTGTTGGCATGTCATATTTGTCTGTGTGTTTGTTTAATCTGCTGGCCTGGATCCTGTCTTGGTCCGATTAAGAGGTGGTTGTCAGTAGGTCAGCTTTGGAATTTGAACTCCCAGAGATCCTGACATTTTGCTGAGTTACATCATCAATGTGAGACACATGGAACGGAGTAGGTCAACACTTGATCATGATCTCTCGTGTCAGTAAAAACACTGCAGTTAAAGACCAGCGTCTTAAATCAAAATTCCTGAACATGTCTCATTTAATTGAAAGATGGTGCAAATCTATTAGTGAACCTGACAGGTGCTGCAAGAGTGTGTATAGTTATCTTATCACCTGCTGTGTGTGTTGCGCCACATGCGGCAATCAAACAATCAATGGGTAATTGAGGTTCAAGACTTGTGACTGTGATTTTTTTTTTTTTTCACTTGATTGATGGTGTGAGTGAAGTGCGTGCTTGTTACTTTTTTATGTCAAGTGTCCATTCCTCTAAGAGATGCGAAAAGTAACACCAATTTAAAGTCTCACATGCACAAACTGCAAGCATGCTGAAAAACACAAAAACATGCAGATAATGCACACGTGACCGTATTGGACTGTAGTTGGCGGTAAGTGAAACTTCAGACCGTAACGATTTAATCAACCACTTCCCAAGACATTTTATTTATATAAATAAAATCCTGAGGAGGATTTTATAGATATAGAGGAGGATGAAGAAGTGCTTAAATGTCATTGGCATGTGTTGTTGTGCATTAAGATTGAAGTAGTTCCTCTTGATAATCTCAACTAGGAAAAAGCAAAATGCACGTTCATAAACAAATGCGGAAGGCAGTTTACTTGAGTTAGGGTCCTCAGTGTTGGATTCACTGGCTTTCAGGACTGAATATAGGGTTTCTGTGTTGTATTGTATACTAGTATAATCATACAGGAATGAATACCAGTTCTAGCTTTTATTGCTGCTTCAAATGCTCCAGCATCATCACCATCCCAAAGACATCTATGGCCATGAAGTCATTTGAAAAACTGGTTCTGGCTTATGTGAAGGACATTACTGGACCCCCTGCAGTTTGCTTACCGTGCAAACAGGTCCGTGAATAATGCAGTCAACATGGGACTGCACTTCATTCTGCAACATCTGGACAAAACGGGGACTTATGTGAGGATCCTGTTTGTGGACTTTAGCTCTGCTTTCAACACCATCATCCTAACACTCCTCCAGACCAAACTAACCCAGCTCTCTGTTCCTAGCTCTATCTGTCAATGGATCACCAGCTTTCTGACAGATAGGCAACAGCTAGTGAGAATGGGTACATTTACATCCAACAGCCACACCACCAGCACTGGCGCCTCTCAGGGTTGCGTCCTCTCCCCACTGCTCTTCTCCCTCTACACCAACGACTGCACATCTAAAGACCCCCTCTGTCAAGCTCCTGAAGTTTGCAAATGACACTACAGTCATCGGTCCCCCTCATTCAGGACGGTGACGAGTCTGCTTACAGACAGTAGGTTAAAGAGCTGGCTGTCTGGTGCAGTCTTAACAACCTAGAACTTAACACGCTTAAAACTGTGGAGATGATAGTGGACTTCAGGAGGAACCCCCCTGCACTCCCCCCACTCACCATCATGAACAGCAATGTGTCATTCAGGAAAGTCATTCAGATTTTTCCTGGAACCACCATCTCCAGACCTGAAGTGGGACCTCACATCGACTCCAATTGTTAAAAAGGCCCAACAAAGGTTTTACTTCCGTCGCCAACTCCTGAGAAAATTCAACCTGCCACAAGTAGCTGCTGAACCGGTCTATTCTGCCGTCATTGAGTCTGTCCTGTGCACTTCAATAACTGTCTGGTTTGGCTCAGCTGCAAAATCAGACATTAGAAGACTACAGAGGATGGTTTGGACTGCTAAAAGGATTATTTGTGCTCCCCTGTCTACCCTTCAAGAACTGTATACATCCAGAGTGAGGAAAAGGGCTCAGAAAATCACTCTGGATCCCTCGCATCCAAGCCATCTCTTTTTTTTAAACTTTTGCCATCTGGTCAGTGTTTCAGAGCATCAAATACCAGGACAGCCAGGCACAAGAAAAGTTTCTCCCCCCAGGCAATCTACCTTATGAACAGTTAAATGCTCTCCCCATTGTGCAATAAAAAATGTGCAATAACACTTATACGTATCACCCCGAAATCATAGTACACCGCCTAGCAACTTAGTTTTATTTTATTTTTTATTCTATTTCCTATTCTATTTATAGCACACCTGTACATACAATTTATTCTTTTTTTGTGGTTTTTATTTATGCATGTGTATTTTATTCACTTTTTTTTATTATCTGTGTGTTGTTGTTGTCTCGGTGTACTGGAAGCTTGTGACACTAAAACAAATTCCTTGTATGTGCAAACATTCTTGGAAATAAAGCTCTTTCTGATTATTACTTAAAGGTTTGTTAGTTCACCCAAAAATGAAATTCTGTCATAATTTACTCACCCTCATGTTGTTCCAATCCTGTTAGTCCTTCGTTCATCTTCGGAACACAATTAAGATATTTCTGATGGAATCTGAGAGCTGTCTGACCCCGCATAGACAGCAACGCAACTGAAATGTTCCCAAACAACGTATGCTGTTCTGTGTCAGCCTGTGCCGCGGATACGCTGTTCCCGTTCAGATCAAATCACAACAACGTAAGAAACAGATCCGGCGTAACGCAGCTGACACAGAACAGCATACGAGCATTTTCTCCAAAATGGCACCAGGGTGATGCTGAGGAGACGAATTGTTGAATAAAGTTTGTTTTTTTTTCTTTTGCGCACAAAAGAGGTTCCTTCTCGTTAGCTAGGGATGGTACCGAAACCCGGTATTTAATCGGTCCCGGGGCTAAATTATGAAAGACCGGAGTATCGATAAGCTCTGACGTTAACGGTTCTGCTATCGGTACTGGAGAAATTAAGAAAACACACATACATTTATTATTGCTATATATACATAATCTTGCAAATTCTATCTCACCAGAGCAGTCCCCCCCCCCGCCAGCTGGTTTTTTTTTTCATACATTTGTCTATATGCCATTTTTTGGCTATTCCGCAATTCATAAGCGAGATCGCGCTCACGTGGAGGAGCTTCAGCACGCGCAACATGAAAGCCCTGTTTAATTATGATAGAAGAGAGAACTAAACATTCAAACTTCTGCTTACACTTTAGGCCTGTGGCTGTGATATTAAGCTAATTTTATATTTTATTTCGATTTTGGCTTCTAAGGATTATACAAAAGAAGACATGAAGCTATTAAAAACTAGCTGCGTTTCATCTTGCGCAACTTCTTTCCCTTCACAGCGGTGCGCATTCGTTCCTCCCTAAAACCCAAACTTAACGTCAGAATCAGCTCAATCGGTGATTGTTGTAAGATGCCGTCTTTACTGTTGCTAAATTGCGGGACATGTTTGATAATAAAACGTTGAAAGCACAATCCGCACAAGAGACGCTGTTCCTCAGGCTGAAATGTGTGCGCGCGGCTCGCTCCAGAATGGACAAACAAATTACACTTTGAGCTTTGGGTGCATGTCCAATCGATCAAATACACACAGAAATATGTCAAAATGGCTGGCTTGGAGAGTATTTACTTAAATACAGTTTATGTCTTAAGTGGAGGAGAGCAGTTGGGAGAAAATCCGATGTGTGTGTCAATATATTGTCTTAAAGTGTCAGACTGGCGCTTGGGCCATCAAAATGCAAATTTGCTCTTAATCTGAATAACGTTATAGCTTTAATAAGCATTAATCTATCAATACATACACTGAAAACTATGCAGTGTTCATTTACATTTGATTACTTTTAGATTTATTTTGTAGGCTATTACTTACCTAAACAGTAATGTTAGTAGAACTTCTTGGAAAAATGACAGCACTGTTTATTTCTTTTCATTTGTATATTTGTTTTATTGTTTTTGTCAGTTTGTTTTACTTTGTTTCTTTTTTTTCATGTTCTTACTGTATCTTATCTTATTTTTAAAACACTAAAAATGCCTGCACACTGGTGCATTTACAAATTGATGTTTTATATTCATTCATTAAATATTTATCTTAAATTTCAGAATATAAAGCAATGTTAATTCAGCTCTTAATTTGTCATATAAACAAAAAGTACCGATAAGAATACCGTTAAAGTACCGAACCGATAAGCAGTATCGATAAGAGTAGTAATACCGTTAAAACCTTAACGATACCCATCCCTACTCGTAGCTTCATATAATTACGGTTGAACCCCTGATGTCACATGGATTATTTTAGAGATCTCATTGCTACGTTTATGGACTTGGGAACATTTCAGTTGTGTTGCTGTCCTATGAGGTCATAAGCTAGATTCCATCAAAATATCTTCAATTTGTGTTCTGAGATAACAAGGTTTTTTAAACTGGTTTGAATAAGAGGTAAGTAATTAATGACAGAATTAAATTTTTTGGGTAAACTATCCCTTTAAATGCACAGCTATTTGTGGGTTGTACGTGTTAATATGCGAGTTGTTTATGGTGGTCTAGTTTGTTTATGATGAATGGCCTTGGCTTTTTTGTGATGATTGTGGTTTAAAATGTGTTATTCTGCTGCTGCAGGATGGCTTTAAAAACAGTAATGGGGGGGGGTGCAATTAAGTAAAACAAATTGAGTTCTACTACTGCTCAGAAGTTTAGAGTCAGTAAGATATTAATACTTTCATTCCAATTGACCAAAGTTGACATTAATAATGTTCCAAAATATTTCTATTTCAAATAAATTCACTGGGTTTCCATTAAAATTATTAAGCAGCACACCTAGTTTTTTAGCACCAACATCACATATTAGAATAATATTCTGAAGTATCATTGACATCTGGACTAAAGGGTTAGTTCACCCAAAAATGAAAATTAGCTGTGGTTTTTTTTTAACCCTCAAGTCATTCTTGGTGTATATGACTTTCTTCTTTCAGACGAATCCAGTCGTAGTTAGATTAAAAATTGTCTTTGATCTTTCAAACCGTTTAATGCCACTCAGCGGGTGTTTTGCAGGTTGAACGCTCCGCACAAGTCGTCCAATAAAGTTGCGCATTCAGATAAAAACGTGCCGCAGATGGCTCCGGTGGATAATAAGGCCCCCTGTATGAATCCCTGAGTCTTTCCATATTTTTCAAACGTAATAAACACTTTTCTCTCACTTCCGTTATCTATCATATGTGGATCTGTTCCGGCGGAAGGCATATGACGTATGTGCAGCAAGCGCACCTTTGAGATATGCTAGTCTCGTGAGTTTGTTTAATAGGAGCAAAGGAAGCAAAGTTTCTTTACTTTAGAATGAAAACAGTCCCTCCTCTAGTTGTTATATCGAAATCCCTCCGAACACATTTTTCTTCTTTGCAAATCACAACTACAAAAGATCTTTGTACTTCTAATTCGTGACTGGCGTTTTTTGTTCTCTCTCCGCATTAGTCACCAATCACACAACGCCGACGTCTTACGTCATCCGCCGGAAACTGCTTTCATGGTATACAGTCACGAAGGGAGAGAAAAGTGTTTTGTTGAGATACGTTTGAAAATATGGATATTTTTCCAACAAATTGTTTTTCAAAAACTCATGGATTCGCTACAGGGCCTTTATTCATTCCCCTGGATCCTCTTGGCCGTTTTTATGAATGCGCAAGCTTTATTTGACGACTTGTGGACTGTTCAACTGCAACACCCGCTGAGTGCCATTAAACAGCTTGAAAGATCAAAGACAAATTTTAATATAACTCCGGCTGGATTTGTCTGAAAGAAGAAAGTCATATACACCTAGAGGGTTGAGGTAAATAGAAAAAAACAAGAGCATTTTCATTTGTTGGGTGAACAAACCTTTTAAAAATTGTAGTAAATTTTCACATTTATGTACTCTATTTTTATTTTTTTTTAGCAAACAAAAGCAGTCTTGGTGAGTATGTGGTGTCGTTTAAAAGCATTAAATTGGACCAACTTTGCATTTTTGAACAGTGGTTTATATTGAGTAATTGTGTGGTATTGTCCAGACCCTGTTCATTTAGGTGTGGTGTCTGTTAAATGGGGTTACTTGTTTTGTGTTTGTTTTGTCTGTTTATCTACATGTATCTAATACCAGCTCAACTCACCCTCAGAGCACACCTCTGAAGTAGGTTAAACCTGTGTCTATACTGTGCTTAACACAGTAGGTTACCCTGAAATTCTCGCTTGCTCTGGATTTGGTGTGAGTGTGAGAGTCAGTTGTGTTTCTTAACCCACAATGAGACCGCTGCTGCAGAACTGACAGAAGGGGAAGTGAAGGAGGTAGACGCCGGCATGTGTGCTATGAATTCTGAGTCTGTGGATACATTTAATTATTGAGCCTCAGGCAGAAAAAAACTTGATTGTCTTGTATTAACACATACCTGTAAGATAAACAAATAAAAATGTGTACACTTACTTGAGGGCTGATTTCTTGTTGTCGCAGTGAGTGTATGACTGTCATTTCCTCCGGAAATTAGTCAGACCGGTTTGAACGCCTGATCTGTGTCCCTTTTTGGTTACAGTTGTCCTATATATATATATATAATGTTCAGCTGTTTTTTTTTCAGGTTGAGGTTAAATAATTTGAAAGTCAATAAATTAGCATGATTGAAACCAATGAAAAAATAATTGTGCTGCCATGTTAATCGGTGTTTTAAAATACGGAGTATGAATTTTGTGCTGTTTCAAAACCTAGTGAGCCACTGACACCATCCAATATGGTGGACATGGTAAGAGAAATGTCAATTATACGCTACCATTCAGAAGTTTTAACTAAAGATGTGCAAAGTTGATCTAAAGTAACTGACATATACAAAGGTTTTTTTGTTTTTATATGCTGTTGTTTTTAACTTTGTTCATAAAAGAATCCTGAAAAAACATACCATGGTTTACAAAAATATTAAGTAGCACAACTGTATTAATCATTATTAAGAAATGTTTCTTGAGCACCGAATCGGCATATTAGAATGATTTCTGAAAAATCATGTGACACTGAAGTAATGCCTGCTGAAAATTCAGCTTTGCATCACAAGAATAAATTATATGTTATAATTCGTTTTCCCAATACAGATTTTATTAGAATTTTATTAACATACAAATTTTTAAATTGTATAACATTTCACTCCATTATTGTGTAAATATTTCTGTATTTCATAGTTTAATTAGAAATGAATTAGTGCACCCAATATTTGTGTGTTCTTTTGTTTTCTTTTTACAGCATTACTGTTTTAGGTTAGCAGTATGCTAAAGTCAGATTCTATTAAAATCAATCATGATGCATTGCAATTTCCAATATGTGAGTGCTATTTGTGTAGCGTGCAGAGTAACTAATGAGGTTCTATGATGTCTAGGATACTGCCTTTTATAGGGAACTCTAGGTTTTAGAACAGAGCTAAAAGATATAGAAAATTCTAAGCAGATGCTGGTCTATTCAGTCAGTATACAGTAAATAATGTTATGTACTTAAATTTCTTCTTGGTAATCAATAATATCGTTCTCTTTATGACTGTATAGTCCCATCTTACTCTTTAACTACATGCATTCATGTCCCATCTGCTTTGATCCATGATAGGAAGAGGGAGTGCTGATGTAGCAGTTGCTAGTGAAGATGCTGAGTCGTGGTTTGTGTGTGTTGCTCCATCCTAAGATGGCGGAGAAGCTGGAGAGATTAGAAATTCTGTGACGCATTCATGTTTTGTCTCTCTCTTCTTCTCTCATGGCTCCTTTTATATCCTCTGTTTTACATTTCCTGTTATCTCCTGAATGCTCAAACATGTCCTTGCCTTTATGTAATCTCTGAAATCCTTTCTTGTCGTCATCTGCTGTTTAGTGTGTTCTGTTCCGTCCAAATAACAAAATGACATATTTGTCATTTTTATGAAAGTTTGATTATTCATAATCTGAGTCGAAACGCATGATTTGTGAAGTTAAATCCAATGAGTGCCGGTTTTAAAACTGATTTTAGATTTTACTAAGTGAAGGCTGGTGTTAAGTGAGCATAAAACCTAACTGGCATCTTAATTAAAAGCAGAAAGCAGTGCAAACTGGGTTAGTGGGTCAGCGTGAGCGTCGCAGTAGCAAGGCAAAGCAAGCGAGCGACCTTTCTGCATGTGGTGTAAAGGGCTTCGCAAATAGATCACTTTATTTTAGTATTGCAGAGATGCTGTTGTGTGTGTTGTTTGGTAAACCAGGGCCAGCTCATCTGTCATACTGAGTGCTTGTGTGTGTGTGTGTGTGTGTGTGTGTGTGAGAGAGAGAGAAAAGGGCAACACATCCAAATGAATGTCTGGCTCTCATTGGTTGCCCAGATACATGAGTGTAATCCCTTCACACAATACTGTGCCGGCCAAAACACTGACTGCACTGACCGTACTGCAGCATTGTGATTTATCTTCCCTTTCTTTCTCTCTCTTTCAGGTCTGCGGGTTGGGCAGGAAACCGTTACCTCATACCCGCAAGTTGCCGTGGTGCGCGTTCCGACCCCATGGGTCCAGTCGGACAGTGACATCACCGTTCTGCGTCACCTGGAGAAGATGGGCTGTCGTCTGGTCAACCGGCCTCAGGCCATCCTCAACTGTGTCAACAAGTTCTGGACCTTCCAAGAGCTCGCTGGGCATGGAGTGCCTCTGCCAGACACGTACTCGTACGGTGAGAGATCATCTTTATGTCTGAAACACGCCAATCCCCAATCTGTAATTTAAAAAAATAATAATAATAAAGAAATGGTTGTCTTGTTTTACACAAAGATGCACTGGTATGGAAATTCTTGCCAATATGGATAACAAAAAATACATGTTGTTTTAAAATGCACCTACGTGAGAAGTTTAGGCAGTTAACTCTATTTTAAAGAAATCAATACTTTTATTAATCAAGGATGCATTAAATTGATTAAATGTCTCAGGAAAAAACATAAAAATAGCATTATTTAGCATTTATTTTTTAATAGCATTTTTAATTTATTTAAAATGGAAAACAGTTGTTTTAAATTGTAGTAATATTTCACAATATTACTGTTTTTTTTTTTTCCTGTATTTTCATCAAATAAATGCAGCCTTTGGTGAGCATGAGATTTTTTTTTTTTCTTCTCCAAAATGTTTTCAAAAATCATACCAACCCCAAGCTTTTGAACAGTAGCATATGTGTGCACGCTCCTGTATTTGTCATTCATTCATACAGACAACGGCTGTTTATGTGACCGTCTCCTGTTTAAAGAATGAAAGGGGAAGCCCTCATGACTAGCTAAAGAAAACCAAAATGAAAAACTAGAGAAAGGGAGAGAGTGAAAAGGGGAGGGGGTGTATAACCGCAGTTACAGCTGCTGTAGTGACGTGTTCCTGGCAGAGCCGGTCTGACATACCCTGCATTTTCTCTCTTTCGCCCCCTCCCTTAGAACGCTAGTTCATCTGCTCGGCTCAAACCAGCCAAACACGTTCTGCATCCTAAATAATCTCTTCAAAAGCATGAAGAATATTTAGACTTCAGCATGTAGAGGGTACAGAAACATCCAGCTGTTATACTTACTGCGGTTTGCGTTTGAGCTTAAATTATATTTCCACCCACTCCTTCACATTCTCTTTCTCTTCTTCTTATACTCTTTCCATACGCTTCTATTTGTTTAATCTTGGACATGTTGCGTTAAATGAAAATAGTTTGTCATTTACCATACTAACGGTTAATTTCATATGTCGTCTAGCATTTTGAATATAAATACAAGGTAGAAAACAATTAAACCTATATATTTTCCCCCTTTAAACATCTTTAGCTTGTAGCCTGTTTTGTTCAGAATAAGTATGTCAAGTCATAGACTTGGAAAAATTAAATAGCATTAAACATAAATAATAGAACTACTGAACTCTGGCTATGAACTGTCATTTGTCAATTAATGAAAATGTTACTATTTACTGTACCGAGATATCAAATTTGCTGTATTCTTAAAAGGGGAAATTAAAATGAATTTAAAGTATAAAGCTAGATAATGAGGGAAGTTTTTATATAGTGTCACAATGTTACAGACATGTGGCCGTCATGTTTCTCCTAAAACATCTTCAAGCCATTAACCTCGAAAAACTGGCCACGTAGTTGGACAGAATGCTGTCCAGGAAATGGGAAACATTGTGGCAAAAAAATCTGTCAGTCTTGCAGTCCTTCTCATGTGGATATTGAATGTCTCATTGTTGCTTGTTTCATTAGAGCTGTTTGCATCTTGCTCAGGAATCTCTCACTCAAATTAAATCTCACTTTTAATTACATTCATTACATATTCACTAACCAACATCTGTGTGTGTCTCCAGGAGGACACGATAACTTCCGCAAGATGATCGATGAAGCAGAGCCGCTGGGTTACCCCGTGGTGGTGAAGAACGCTCGTGGACACCGAGGTAAATCACTGATTCTAGAACAGCCGTGTGTATAATGGGTCCTTTGGGGACTGAATCTGGGTGCTGACAAAACTTCAGGAGCCCTGAGAACTTCTCAAAGTTATACAGCACACAGGATCTCTCCAAATAAAGAAATCAGGCAGCTTAGAAATAGGGGTTGCACCACTGATCTATATATAATGACTGGATCGCTCATTGCGTTCTAAACTGCCGACAGGTGGTGAAGCCACCCGGAAGTGTTTGAGCCGCCATCTTACTATTCCCTACCGGCAGAGAGCACCATGGAGTCGCAGCTAAAACACTGACTTAAAATCACCCGATTTGAAGCGAATCAGTCACACGGGATTAGTTTTTATGTTAGGTGTATGTAAATTCATTTTTACTTCAGATGTTATCGGCAATGTTTATGGTCTTTTTGGGTAGGATAAGCGTTATATTTAAATTGTTTAGGTGGGTGTGTCTGCTGCGCACTGCCGACACCGGTAACGTATCGTTAACTGATCCAACACAAAATATAGCCAATTTCTTTATTTACGTAATTATTCAGGAATTATTAAACATGAATGTATTAGTATCAGAAATTGATTTGAATATACAATGAATAATACAATAGCCTCTGTTACTTTATTGCTGTATGTTGTACTGAAATGAAAAGCTTACCATGCATCATCTTAGAAATAAAGCTTCATATCTTTAAGTCTGTACCGTATGTACAGTCAGCGTTATTTCTCTGAATAAATTATGATGTGTATATTTTTTATGTCCTGATTGAGCAGCATCTATTTCAGACTCTCCAAGATCGCTCAAATATGTTTACTAGCATTACCGTTTCAATGTAAAACGTTATGTATATGCTAAATTAATCATTAATTTAAATCATTACCTGCTTCAAAACGAATGTTGTTAACAAAATCATTGTTGAAACATCTGCAGCAAGCCGTACGAATAAAAACACAATTACATAAACAACGAATACAAGGCGAATGAAGATGTGTAACTGATGCATAAAAGCATAAATCTTCAGATTTCAGAATGAGCACTTTATCATTTGTTATATACTGTATATGTTAAGGTTGTGTCCGTCTGATGTTTATCATGTTTATCTGATGTTCGCTACTGTAATGAACGTAACTTTTTAATAAGCAGGGGAAATTCCCGACATTAAAAAAAAAGAACTGTTCACGTCTAGGGTGTTTGCATTGTAGGAATGTACAGGGATACTTCAGATTTAAAAATGCTGACTTGTTAGGTAATGTTTTCTCATTATATTTGTACGATTTCCTATTAATTCAATGGAATGTATTGGAATAGTGGGGAATACCAATATGGCGGTGCGGCAGCTTCACTTTCATGATGTCATGAGCAATTCAGTTCTCTATTATAGATCAGTGGGTTGCATCGACTAGTCGACTTTAATGCTCTGCCATGACGCTTTAAAGTGTTAGTTCACCCAAAAATGAAAATTAGGCTGTTTTACTCACCCCAGACCCATCCTAGGTAGGGCTGGGTATTGATTCAGATGTCCCGATTCGATTCGATTCTCGATTTTTTTTATTACATTCAGTGACTATAGTTTTAATACAAATGCTATTGATATTTCTAAAAAATTAACAGTAAACATCAGTTTACAAATAGTGAATTAATAAAAGGAAATTAAGGGCCACATGCCTGTATTTTAAACCTATTCTTTTTTTTTCTTTTTTTTTGTATAGGGTCCTTTTTAAGCAATAGTAGGGCCCTATAAAATGTTCTTAATTTTTCTGGTAATCAGATGAAGGCATAAAACATTAATTTAATTTATAATCAAATGAAAATTAAACCCTGTTATTTTTTTGGCAAACAAAGTGCTGCACAACAGAGGTTTACTGTTAAAATTAAAAATAAAACCGATGTATTATTCCTTTAAAGATAAAGATGTATTAATCTTTATTAGCAGTAGTAGCATCGAGTCTTCAGACTATAGTAATATATTCTGACAGTTTAACATTAAACTAAACTTTTATTTTGAAGGGTTGCCGTGAATACATTTACAGTTCTATGTATGTGATATGACGCTAGTTTTACTCAAATGAAACGGTAAAATGCTAATGATGTGACTCTCAGAGCAGCTGGAGATGACATTCGTGTTCATATCATCATATAGTGAGACGGCAGAAGCTGAAAACACCGCGAGCATCATCCACACTTTAGTAGGTGTGTAGTAAACAAAAAAGTGCACCGCACCATCCGCCATTCATTCATTGCGGAAATCATGATATCAAATGCTTCCGCAGATTTATAGTATTACTATAGCATTTCACCTGAGCATTGCCAACCGTCTACGGACACCTTGGCAATTGAATCGCAATTGGCTAGTACATTTTTTAGTTTACTCGCCAGATGATTGAGGAGATATATATATATATATATACAGGGGGTACGGAAAGTATTCAGACCCCCTTAAAATTTTTCACTCTTTGTTATATTGCTGCCATTTGCTAAATCATTTAAGTTAAATTTTTTTCCTCATTAATGTACACACAGCACCCATATTGACAGAAAAACACAGAATGGTTGACATTTTTGCAGAGTTATTAAAAAAGAAAAACTGAAAATATAACTAGGTCCTAAGTATTCAGACCCTTTGCTGTGACACTCATAAATTTAACTCAGGTGCTGTCCACTTTCTTCTGATCATCCTTGAGATGGTTTACACCTTCATTTGAGTCCAGCTGTGTTTGATATACTGATTGGACTTGATTAGGAAAAACACACATCTGTCTATATAAGACCTTACAGCTCAAAGAGCATGTCAGAGCAAATGAGAATCATGAAGTCAAAGGAACTGCCTGAAGAGCTCAGAGACCGAATTGTGGCAAGGCACAGATCTGGCCAAGGTTACACAAAAAATTTCTGCTGCACTTAAGGTTCATAAGAGCACAGTGGCCTCCATAATCCATAAATCGAAGACGTTTGGGACGACCAGAACCCTAGAGCTGGCCGTCCGGCCAAACTGAGCTATAGGGGGAGAAGAGCCTTGGTGAGAGAGAAAGAAGAACCCAAAGATCACTGTGGATGAGCTCCAGAGATGCAGTCGAGAGATAGGAGAAAGTTGTAGAAAGTCAACCATCACTGCAGCCCTCCACCAGTCGGGCTTTATGGCAGAGTGGCCCGACGGAGCCTCTCCTCAGTGCAAGACACATGAAAAACCGCATGGAGTTTGCTAAAAAACACCGAAGGACTCCAAGATGGTGATAAATAAGATTCTCTGGTCGGATGAGGTCAAGATAGAACTTTTTGGCCTTAATTTTAAGCGGTATTTGTGGAGAAAACCAGGCACTGCTCATCAACTGTCCAATACAGTCCCAACAGTGAAGAATGGTGGTGGCAGCATCATGCTGTGAAGGTGTTTTTCAGCTGCAGGGACAGGACGACTGGTTGCAATCGAGGGAAAGATGACTGCGGGCCAAGTACAGGGATATCTGGACGAAAACCTTCTCCAGAGTGCACAGGACCTCAGACTGGGCCGAAGGTTTACCTTCCAACAAGACAATGACCCTAGCACACAGCTAAAATAACGAAGGAGAGTCTTCACAGCAACTCTGTGACTGTTCTTGAATGGCCAAGCCAGAGCCCTGACATAAACCAAATTGAGCATCTCTGGAGAGACCTAAAAATCGAAGGTGACAAATCCAGGTGTGAAAAACTTGTGCATCTTTCCCAAAAAGACTCATGGCTTATTAGATTAAAAGGGTGCTTCTACTAAATACTGAGCAAAGTGTCTGAATACTTAGGACCATGTGATATATGTCAGTTTTCTTTTTATAAATCTTTTTTCTGGCAATATGGGGTGGTGTGTGTACATTAATGAGGAAAAAAAATTAACTTAAAGATTTTAGCAAGTGGCTGCAATATAAAAAAGAGTGAAAAAATTAAGGGGGTCTGAACACTTTCCGTACCCACTGTATATACACACACACATATACATATATATATATATATATATCTATATATATATATATACACACACACGTGGTCAGAATTGTTGGTACTCTTGGTAAATATGATCAAAAAAGGCTGTGAAAATAAATGTGCATTGTTAATCCTATTGATCTTTTATTTTTAAAATGTACAAAAATCTAACTTTTCATTGAATAATAAGAATTTAAAATCTTAAAATCTAAAAAG
Source organism: Sinocyclocheilus anophthalmus (assembly GCA_018155175.1). Taxonomy (NCBI): domain Eukaryota; kingdom Metazoa; phylum Chordata; class Actinopteri; order Cypriniformes; family Cyprinidae; genus Sinocyclocheilus; species Sinocyclocheilus anophthalmus. Next base: position 46,465 of record JADLZN010006888.1, on the reverse strand, counting down.
AGGGGCGGGATCTCATTATGAAATGTTTTTCTCTAATACATGTTGGCCACAATTAATGGGTATCCTTAGAAATCCTTATGAGTAAAATATCTCTGAAGTATATTGCCATTCATATTTGTAATTTGTAGATCACCAGGGTTGATTATGAACATAAAATATCAAGCCATTGCTCTGTTTCACAGGAATATAAAATGAGGGAAAAAAGGCCAAATTCTCTTAATCATCCATAACAATAGTAAAAACCAAAGAATATAATTCTGGTGTGCTGCAAAAGATTTTTGAGCTTCACAAAATAGAAAGTGGCTTTCAGAAAAGAGCTAAAGTATTGAAAACTTCCAGGGCAATAATTAAGAATTTCCAATCAACTAAAGATGTTACAAACCTTCCTGGAAGAGGACCTGTGTCTATATTGTCCTAATGCACAGTGAGGAGGACAGTTTGAGTGGCTAAAGGTTCTCCAAGGACCACAGCTGCAGAGATTAGTTGAATCTTGGGGTCAGAAAGCCTAAAAAACTTGTCAACAGGCACCTACACCAGCACGTGGTTGGGTGAGTTTTCAAGAAAAAAAGCCTCTACTCTGATCTAAAAACAAACTCAAGTGTCTTCAGTTTGCAAGACACTACTGGAACTTCAAATGGGACTGGCTTCAATGGTCAGATGAAACTAAAAAAATTTGCTTTTTAGCAGCAAACACTCAAGATGGGTTTGGTGCACACAGGAGTAAAAAAGTACCCCATGTGTACAATGAAATATACTGCTGGATCTTTAATGTTGTTGGTGTATTTTTCTGCCAGAGGTCCTGGACATCTTGTTCAGATACATGGCATCATGGATTCTATCAAATACCAACAGATAAAAAATCAATAAATGACTGATTCTGTTAGAAATCTTATAATGGGCCGTGTTTGGATCTTCCAACCGGACAATGATCTAAAAACAAACCTTAAAAACAACACAACAATGGGTCACTGAGCACAAAACGAGTATTCTGCCATGGCCATTCCAGTCCTCTGACCACAACCCTATAGAAAATGAGTGTGGTGAACTGAAGAGGAGAAGCACCAACATGCAGCTGGAAATCTGAAGGGTCTGGAGTGATTCTGGATGAAAAAATGGTCTCTGATCTCTTGTCAGATGTTCTCCAAACTCATCAGCTTTAAAGGCTGTTATCTTGGCAAAAATTAGTGAATAAAGGGTACCCATTTAATGTGGCCAATGTATTAGAGAAAAAGATTTATCACAATGAGATACCCCCATTTACATTGTTTTTTTTCTTAATGACAAGGTTATATTTGTAAATTCTGTAAAATAAAAGAGCAATTTTAGTTTCACAGCCTTTTTGTTCATAAGTTAACAAGGGAACCACGTTTGACATACGACTGTACATGAAAAGTTTTTTAAAACTGGCACATTTTTAAATATCTTAAAGTACACTCTTAACATCAGTCAGTCTAGCATTATAATATGATGATCAAGTATTATTTAATGATATAACTTTAGTAATTAGAATTTAAACTTGATAACCATGTATGAATGCATTTTAGTCATTTTAACTGAACTTCAGACTGGTGCTGGTGCTTTTTTGGTCATTCAGTGTTCCTGTAAAAAAATTGGGAAAAAAACAACAAATACTGAGAAATGATAGAATTCTAACTAATAAGGATTTTAAATTAAAACACCACTGAGTAATGAGCTGCTGGTTCATGAATATTAATCATGTTGTCAACGAACGGATTTGCTGAAATCAAAACAGGAATGATAATAGGTGAGCACCAGCCAATGAGATTAGTTTTTGCCATAGTTCCGGCAGTCTTAAAAGATACCCGAGGGCAGGGGCAGTTCTAAAAGAAAAGACTTCCAAAGGAAAACGCCCTGTAATTTGGACAAGAGAACTACAACAAAGAACTATCAGTTTACATGTAGCATGTCAATTCGCTCTCTCTCTGTGTGTGTGTGAGACAAAGTGACGGCAAGGTGTGTGCCTTCACACTAGAATTTACGGTATGTTAAATACAGGTGCGCTGCGCATCCATAGAGATGAACTGAAAAATATCACAGATCGCTTGACGGAACAGAAACAGAAACTCTGAAGTGCTCAGTGTGTTCTGTGAGTGAAAATATATCTGAGCTAAACTTATACTTGGCCTACAACTCACACAATGGCGAGTAAAATCTGAGAATTTCTTAGCAATTGGCTAATATTAGACATCTTAGGCCAGAGTGAAGATTTAGTAGCAATGTAGGAGGGTGATGCAAATCATGCGTCTCATGCCCCTGATACGCACCTGATAGAATGCAGGATTGCTGTTGTAAAACATTGCACCGGTACATAAGGGTGAATTAGTGGAGAAGAATAAGATAAGCATTTCACGTAATAGTCTTGTTTAAATGTGCTGGAATAAATCCCGGAAAGATCGATTCGCAGCTTTTGAGAAGCGATATCGCAAATCGATGTATTAAAAAAAACGATTAATCGAAAAACTATTTTTTTTGCCCATCCCTAATCATAGGCGTATATGACTTTCTCTTTCAGACGATACAGTCGTAGTTATATTAAAAATGGTCTTGGCTATTCCAAGCTCTGTCATTGCAGTCAGTGGGTGTTGCAGTGCTTCAGCCCAAAAGAAGTGAAATAAAAAGCGCCATCCATAAAAAAAAAAGTGTCTCACACGGCTCCGGGGGTGAACAAAGGCCTCCTGTAGTGAATCGATGCGTTTTTGTAAGAAAAATATCCATATTCAAAACGTAATAATCACTTTAATCTAGCTTGCGCTCACTGTTGTAAATGGAAGCAGTTCCGGGCGGCTGACGTATGAGTTCAGCGCTGCGCATGCACTGGTGAGTCTCGTGAAAAACAACGTTTGTTAACAGGATCAAAGGAAGCAGTTTCCTTCCTTTAGCAGAGGAAAACCAGTCTCCTCTTGGCTTACATCGAAATCCCCCGACATTCCTCTTTACAAATCCTCGTTTTGTACTTCCAATTCGTGACCTTTGTTTTGTTTTAATCTCTCCCCTGCGCTTCCGCGTGCGTCACTTCTGAGCGGCGCATGCGCAAAGCCAACCTCATAAGTCATCCGCCCGGAAGCTTGACGTGGACTAGTTGCTGGTCCTATAGAGGGCGCAACAGGATAAGAAATCTTTGAAGGACTTCCACATTTACGCTTTGTTTCCAAAGTTAAAATGACAAATAAATGCATACTCTGAAAGCGCTCCACAAGACGTGTGATTATATTACTGGATGCTTGAAATTTGAACGGGAGAATGCACGTTTTAAACGGCTTATTGTACATGCAAGTTAACCGCCGTTCTAATCTAATGTGCTGCTGCGTTGTAGCACACATGCCCGTAGCCAGCTATGAGGTCACCGAGGTCTGGACCTCGATATTTTTCTGAGGTGTACTTTGTGAAATAATTGCCTAATATAGTATTAACTCTTCCTTCGTGCTGCAAAGATAGTGCACAACACCAAGATCAAACGTAAGCCTCCTCATTTGAACTGCCTCAGCCGTCTGTCACGGTGACAGCCACCGCTTGTCAATCTCAAAAATATTTGAGATGACCAATCAAATAAAAGTAGGCGGGCTTTGTTCACAGCAGCTGCATAGGGCGAATTTCAACGCGACGCTTCAGTTAGCGGCTATACAGTGCGGGATAAGATGTAAGTAGCCAAACATTTCATATCTGACAGCTGTTTTACGTTAGAAATGTTAAACGACTTACAAATATAATGAGGAATACAAACTAATAAACCTGTCTTAATATCTCCATTTTGAATTGACGTGATTCATGTAATAGGATTCGTAATTGTCAATGTGAGGGGACAAGAAACAAAACCGTTTTCATATTAGGCATATGATTAATAATGAATGGGCCTATACTGTGAATTTATTAAACTTAATTACGTAGCTTTCCTGGTAGCCTTCAGTAAAGTAACTTGTTTAATAAAACGATTCATAAAACATAAATATCAGTCGACCATTTGTTTAATTTGTTCACTGACAAAGATGAAAATTAAAATACTATCAATCAAAGCAGAGAGCTGGTATTGACATATAATAAACTGCCCACTGACATGGTTTTAAATTGTTATCCAAATGTTTGGCCTTTAATTATTTCCTTTTAAAATGCAAACATTAGGAGTGTCAAAATGGCTGAAAAACTAAATAAGAATTTTATACTTAAATATTATTAATAGTATTCGAGTTATATTCAGATTTAAAAGTCATAATTTCAGTTAGGGGAAAAAAGCTTTTGTCTCCTGTGGGGGGGGGCGGGGGCGGGATTTGGGACCTCAGTAATTTTAAAACCCTGGCTACGGCCCTGGTAGCGCGCACAGGCTACAGACAGTAGCTCGTACATCATGCACAGATCGCGAGCACACAATCATTCAGCACGGAAATGTATCGTCAACACTGTTTTGTGATTTCTCAATAAAATAGCTTAGAAACTGAAAAGTTCAAGCATATATTTCTTAACTAAATCCCACAGCTTCACTACTAGTAGAGAAACGCTGCCAGGTAGAATTAATTCACACACGCAATCGCTCTCACTAATGCATTCGTAATATGTGCTACTTTACTGTGCTACTTTATCTGTATCTGATTTAGAACGAGCAGAAATCTGTGAGAAATATAATGACCCAAAGACAAAAGAACTGATAAAAATTAGCTGTTATAGGAGCAATAGCCATGTGGGCAGCGCTGTGTCATGCCATAGCTGTACACAAGGTGTTTAAGTCTCAGCTACAGCTTCAGGCTTATTTGTTCATTAATGATGTCATCAGCGACTAGTCGATGTCGATTTGACTTTCATCACATAAAAATCTACTTTCAAAAAATCCGAAGTCATTCAACCCCTACTTAGAAACATCTCTTTTACCTTAAAAACAAAGGTAGTCTTTCTTTCTCTCTCGCAGTGCACATAAGGCGTCTTTGTCCTGCACTGTTTTTTCAAGCACATTTGAAGTGTGTGTGCGGCTCTGAATGAACTCTCACGGTCAGACTAGAAATTGCTTTGATGCCAAGACCAGCGGCCACACCTGAAGAAAATTATTAAACAATGACATTACCTTATGATGTAATATACTGTGTTTATATTTTATTTTTGTGCTGAAAAATTCTCCCAGATCAGCCCAACCAACCTGTGCATGTAGGTTCAGAATGCTGCACTTCATGTCTGCAGGTTTTGTCAGAAATTTAAAACGTGTGAAACTTGAAAATTGTTGTTAAATAATACAATTACAATATTTATTGTTATGTTAATTTACAATAGAATATTAATTTGCCATTTTATTGATACAAATCTATGAATAGAAATTAAAATGGTATTTTTGTTCATTTGCAAAAGGATATTGACCATTCACATTCAATTCTATTAATAGTAATTAACATTTTCACCTAGTGAATGTTTTTGTTGTTGTTGTTTTCTAGTTATACTCAATTCTTAAAATCTTTGATAGGCTAGAAATCTATTTTTTTTCGGTCTCTCTCTCTCGTTTTTAATCAGTATTTAGTAGTGACCATAAACTGGGAAAGTCATGGAAATTATTGGTTAAAGGTATGGGAACACTGGTTATGTAAATCTAGACTTGTGCGCTCACATTTCAGTCAAACCTTTGTTAAAAAGGGTATCGGGTCGATGAACTACAGATGAAAATAAAACATTGCACACAATGTCGACCTTTGTCAGGCTGTGACGTGTTTTAAAAGGTTTCCTCTGACCCATGGGAAATTAGGTGGGGTGGCGGCAGCCAGCAGGAGAGCTCACAGCCCTGCTCTATCACCTTTGTAGCCTTGAGCGAGACACTTAAACCCTGGTTGCTCTAGGGCAGGGGTGGCGAACGTCGTTCCTGGAGAGCCGCAGCCCTGCAGAGTTTTGCTTCAACCCTAATCAAACACACCTGAACAAGCTAATCAAGGTCTGAACGGTTACTAGGAAGCTACAGGCAGGTGAGTTTTAATTAGGGTTAGAGCTGAACTCTGCAGGGCTGCGGCTCTCCAGGACTGGAGTTCGCCACCCCTGCTCTAGGGGAACTCTCCCTGCAATTAGTGTCTTGCGCATCTCGTTGGTCTGTTAGGTGGCAATTATATAATTCTCTTCTCCTCCCCACCTTCTCTTTCTCCTTTTGTTCATTGAAAACAAGTTGGACATTCTGCATGTGTCCAAATACATGCTGTAGGCATTAGTGCTCTGCGTTTAACCCATCCTAAGTGCGCACACACAGCAGTGAACACACGGAGCAGTGGGAAGCCATTTTTTGCTGCAGCGCCCGGGGAGCATTTGGGGGTTCGGTGCCTTGCTCAAGGGCACCTCAGTCGTGGTATTGAAGGTGGAAGAGAGCAACGTGGAAACCTCACTACTGATAAATTTGCACTTGGTCAGAGTTGGTATTTAATGGTGTGTCACATTTTTTAATCTGTACAGGTAAAGCTGTCTTCCTGGCCCGGGATAAGCACCACCTCTCAGACCTGTGTCATCTGATTCGCCATGACGCCCCGTACCTGTTTCAGGAGTATGTGAAGGAGAGCCATGGACGGGATGTGCGAGTGGTTCTAGTCGGAGGGAGAGTGATAGGATCTATGCTGCGCTGCTCTACCGACGGACGCATGCAGAGCAACTGCTCACTTGGTACACAATCGCACACTTACCTCGCCTAAAATATTTGACTTGTGATGTAAAATGTCATTATGTATAATATGTAGAATTTTTGTGGCCTGTTTTTTAAGTGTCTCAATAGTTATTTTAGTACTATTCATATACTGTAATAGTGTTTCTTTTTTTTCTTTTTTTATTGAAAATAACTTTTTTATATTATACATTTTAGTTTTTTAGTTTTAGTTCAGGTTTAAGGTTTTTTTAATTTTTTTTATATATGACTTCAATTTTTTTACTATTACAGTTTCAGTAATTTAAGTTTTTTTTAATCAAATGTTTCAGCTTCAATTTAGTTACCAATTTTAATTTCTCTAGTTTTATCTGACAACAACACTTCCCATAATTTCCCATTAGCCTCCCTGCTCATGATTTCGCTCTCTTTTCTAGGTGGGGTGGGAATGATGTGCCCCCTCAGTGAGCAGGGGAAGCAGCTGGCAGTGCAGGTGTGCAATATTTTGGGGATGGACGTCTGCGGAATCGACCTGCTGCAGCTAAACGACGGTTCCTTCGTGGTGTGCGAGGCCAATGCCAATGTGGGCTTCATCGCATTCGACCAGGCTTGCGGGATGGACGTGGCGGGCATCGTGGCTGACTACGCCCTCTCCCTCCTGCCAAGCCGCCTCAGCAGGAAAATGTCGCTGCTCTCCGTGGTCTCCAGCACCAGCGAAACCAGCAGCGAGCCTGAGGTCTGTATCCCGACTGAGGTGATAATCCCCACAGAGGTTTGTATTCCCAATGAGATCTGCCCGCCCGGCACTTCCTGTGCCATCCCTGACGGCGTCTCCGCCATGAGTACAAGCTCCACCTCCAGCGAGAGTGAGGAGGATCTAACCAAAACAGGCCCCGCTCCTGTCACAGCAGATCCCGCCTACAATATCAACTCCCTTCTCGCGAGTGAGATAAAACTGTTGACTGAGTGAGTTGGAATTACAGCCACAAACACACTTACACATGCACACACACACACACGACCATCAAAGAGCGAAACAAACTGAAGTGGACACTTTACATACAGATGCACACGTGTAGTCATACTAACCCTCCCTGTAAACCCCCATCTGAGGCTGCTCCCCTGATGTTTTCGTCTCCATTGACAGACTATAGAATTATACATGCATACAGTGCAGTCGGATGTGCACTAGATAGTGTACGCTCCAGCCTGGCTATAGTGCACCAGCTGAATATGCGTTTGCCACTGTAATTTGAGGGTGCATGCACTGTAGAGTGGTTTTACCAGGACGTGATTCCCAAATGTAACCTTTCAACTACCATCAACTGGATTCTTATGTACATACTGTGGGTTAGGGTACACACATACTGACATACACTTAAGGACATACTAAAGTCTGTATTATAGAGAGAGAATGAATGAATTTTGTCTGTTACAAACCTTGTGGTAAAGCCTGGCTGAAGGTATAATGCATTGCATGTGTGGGGCGAGAAAGAGGAAACCGAATGGACCCAAATTTCAACTGCCCACCAGGATACAAAGGCACATACCTCCCAGCTCTCAAAAAGCCCACACAGACAGACACATAGAGGGACCGCAAGAACAAAAACTGGAAAGCTGTGAATATTCTCATCCATCCCAACTCTTTTAAAAAGCATGAATGAGTATGAGTTCTTTTAGTCTGTTGCAGTGGCTGCCTGTAGTAAATGAATTACTGCTGATCAGACAAGCGTAAAGGTTTCATTTGCTTTGCCGGTGTCTAAAATTGAACGACTGATGTGGGACCCGTTTTGAATTACCTTCCTTAATGTGTAAGTGAGGATTTGGCCCATAGGAACTTAATTCTCACAGGCATCTTCTGTCTGGTAATTCTGTGAATGAGGCGGCCATTTTAGAGGTCCACCATCTCAAACTGGTTAAAGCACTCTGTTTACGGATCAATAGTATGGAAGATATTGTGAACTTGCTGAGCTTCTTTTTACAATGTCTACTATGCAAATCTGCTAATGACCACATGCCGATCTGCATGTCTGCCACCCCAAAAGCAATTTCCCCACATATTAGAGTCTGAACAGTGAGTTGCATAGAAATAGAGCAAGTAGACTTTTAAATACTAATGTTTTTACCACAAGGGCTGAACAATTTGCCAACACTAAGCGCTGATGATGAATAAGCTATTTGTCTTCAACGATTTGTTTGTACTGCAACAATAAAACTGAAGTGTCAACTCAAACGGGTGCTACAACTGCTCTTAATTCAGCCCAGTGGTCTAAAAGCCAATGATAACCTGAAAGAAAACCAGGAATTGTATTGATTTGCACTAAATTAACAATTAAATTACTCTGAGTTATATCTGGACACCACACATTTCTCATAAGTCTAATTCTTCTATTTAAACTTAAGCAACTCTATTCATGTCCCTTTTTCTATCTGGACGTGTCTCACTATTTCTTCATTTCAGCAATTCACATTGAGTCTTAAAGATTCCATACAGCAAACCTAAAGTGGACCAAGCTCACAATCCAAACCAGCTCAGAATGGTTTACAATGTTAGACGTCATAGAGTTTAGATCAATTAAATGTGAGTCCGGACTTTAGATGAAAATTCGTTTACATTAAGACGCAATATAGATTTGAAATTTAGAGTCAACTCAGGGAAGCAGCCTTGATCAAATTCCTCTCCTTGGAAACATGTGACACATTCATGCTAGACAGCCCTGCCTATGTGTATCAATAAACAAAAGGACAAAGCATTATAAAATATTAAGAAACAGATGCTGTGAGACCTGATTGTTACATGCACTCTTTTCTTGTTTGTTTTATAATATTTAGTGTTCTGTTGTCTTTTCGTAATTTATAATTCTTTTTTTTTTGTGTTTTTTTTTTGAGAAAAAGGAAAAACTGGTTTATATGCGATAATCTTGCTTGAGAAAGACTGAAGCGTGATGAAGGGTTTTGGTGTGAGTTTGACTAAACAGCCGTTGACCACCTGAGACGCACACACACACACTCTTCTCACCGCCCCCTCTCAAGCGTTGTGATTTGCTGTCTTGTGTGTGATGTGTTCCATCATTCCATGCAACCAGAGACTTGCACCTCCACCTCTTTCCACACAAGAACAAGTGTCCCTGTAAACTCTTGACACTTTTTGGTGTTCGCGATAACGCACCATATGGTTGTCAAACTCTTACAAGCTCTGCCTCCACTTCCTAGGACAAAACAGGAAGTCTTTTCTCCCCTTATGTTACATATCAAACCTGTGTGACTCCAAATCGTAACGCTTCATAAAATGCAAATTCAGAATGGAGAGGTCAAACTCTCATGACAGTAGTTCAAAAACTCGCATCGGAACTGAGAGCTACAATAGCATCATCGGATCTGCCACTTGTCAATATGAAGTAATGCTCAATCTGATTGTTAAGGTACCCCTATACCCCTCCGACTTGTCGGGTTGGCAATTAACTAGCGTCACCTAACTAAAAATGAAAAACAACAGTTGCTGCTAATGAACACTTAGCTCTCTGGTATGGAAAAGGGAAATGTTTTGAGACTCCATGTGTTCATTTCATTGCCTCTCTTTCTTTTTCTAGTGGCAATCTAAATGCCAAAAAACCAAGCAATGTTGTATAATTTAAAACAAGAAATTACTAGTGATAGAACGCTAACATTGATGTTATGTGTTATTACGTAATAATACCAATAATACCAATAAAGACATTTTTAAAATGTCCAGAACGTGAAACTGTGTCAGCTTGTCTATTTATCTCACGTCACAGTTGACAGGCCTTTTTCACTGATCTTTTGCAAGATTTTAGCTGTAGTCTGCCTCACAAAAAAAAAGTGTGGTCACATTTACTGTTGTTCTGCAAATTTTTGCATGCTGAGTCCAATCATTTTAATAGGAATCCATTCGTTTGGCGAAAGATTTCCCTGTCCAGATGGTTGAGTTGGTCACAAATTCACTGGCACTGCATTGACTAACAGAAAGCTGCTTGGTTTTAAAGTAACTTCTCTGAGCAGTGCTTCACATCCACTAGGAGATAGAAATTTTGCCCACAAATGTGACCTCACCTTAATTAAACATAAATAGCTCCCAATATCATTCGATTTAAAGAATGAATGAATATGAACACCGTACAGTGTAAAGACACTGTTGTTGTGCTGTATATTGTGGTCCTTTTTGATTTTTTGTGTTTGGTGTGTAGGTTAGTGGCCAGTCTCATTCCAAGTGTTTTTCAGCATGTTGAAGTAGATTATGGATTGACACTCTCAGTGTGTTTTGCTCATTTAACCCCTGGATCAACACCTCAGCCTTCTTCCCATAACCCAAAGCCTATATACACAAAAACATAAAAGGAATATATACCAAAAACAAAAAAAGACAATCTAGTTTCTAAACAGAAAAAGACCAGAACAATATCACCTATTTTATATGATAGTGTGGCAAGTTTAGCTGTTTAATTTAGGGAGTATAGTGTAGTTGAATGAATAATGGGACGTTAAACAGTTTGATATAAGAGCTGTGAAGCGATAAATCAGGGAGTTTCGTTGTAGTTTGATCTGAGAGCTGGGAGGTTGAACAAGCTTATGATAAGAACTGAGGATTTAAGCTGTAGTCTGAGATGTAAGAGGAATCCTAAAAGAGAATCCAATTACAACCAGAATAGCAATGGAACAGTCAGACTGTCCATTTCCATCATGGCTTTAGTCTTTAGTGTTAATCTGCACTGAAGTCAAAAGCACTTAAACATGTTCACAGCACAACCCCATCCAAGTCTATGGAATTCAAACGTTCCATCTCAGCACATTCAATGATTTGGTTATGCAGGGTACTGTTGAGGAGATGAGTGTTGAATTCAGGAGCATACCGTAAATGTATCTCATGAAGTGTCTGAATTGAATACTTTAATTGGTCAATCTTTATTGTTTACCTTGGTGTAGTTGTTGCATAGTAACCAGAGCATAGCCAGAGAATGAGCCAATATCGCTGACTGGTCAGGGCGAGGATTCACACACTGTTCCTCAAACTCTAAGATACATCTCAACATCTGATCAGCCTCCACACACTGGGCCTCATCTACACACAAAAGAGGATGATCAATGTCAGCTATAATAGTCACAGGTGAGTGCAGCAGTTTGATTCTGAGAAACCAGATCTATCTGAGGCTGAATGATGAATTCTGTTGAATAATCTCTAGGAGATATACAGAAATGTGATCTACCTTCTAGTGTTTTGAAATATATCCCTTATAGGGAGTTGCTCCCATCTGTTATTGTTTGCCAGGCTGATAAATTAGCCAATATTTGACCACTTTGAGATTATCTGAATCGGCTGATAACCATGCTAGCTTGGTCCATTAGGAGAAGCATTAACTCTCCCTGGTGTCAGTTTAGAAATCTACCAACAACCACATCTATAAATAATGTTACTGCATAAAAATGTTGACTCATATTTACACTACTGTTCAGTGAGATAAAAAAAAAAATAAAAACTTATTTGCATGTAACAGAAATCAGAAGTGACAGTAAAGACATTTATAATGTAAAAATTATGGTTTACTCTCTATTTCACAAAGAATCCTGAAAAACTGGTTCAAGGTTTCTAAGAAAACACGTTTTGAACATATAAGAAACTGTTTCTTGAGCAGCAAATCAGCAAATTAGAAGAATCTGGAGATATGTGACTTGTAAATTCAGTTTTGCCATCACAAAAATAAATTATTTTATTTTTATATTTAGCATATATTCATAAAGAACAGTTATTTTAAATTGTAATAACATTAAAATAATGTATAATTATTAGCTTATATCAGTTTATTTTGTTATTTTTTAAAGATTTTTAAACATTAAAGTTCATGTATTCCAAACAAACATAAAGGCACAATGAACAATAGTATTTTTTATGAATTAACATTACGCTGATTTAATATGAAATGTATTAATTTATAAACTAAGTTGCTTGACTGAACAGTGAGTATAGTTTGATGTTAGGCTTCACTGACCACTGACATGATATGACTGTCTGCCATCAAACATCAAACTATACTGACATGATATGACTGTCTGCCCTACAGAGACAAAAAGAATCAAACTGGCTAGTCTGTGTCCCTGATTGATACCAGGTCATGCTTGTTGTTGTAGCTCTGTGCAGTCACATCCACTAGGACATGCAGAGCAAGGCCGGCTGAGCTGTTTCCTGCTATAGAGTCATCTGGTCAGAAGTTATAATATGATGTGGCTGGCCAGAGGGCGGAACCGGCGCCAGTCTACTGACCTCAGGTCAGTCAGAATGAGGCCCATAGGCAGGAAGATCACGGTAAGTGACCCCTGACCTCCATCCCAGCCACTCTCACGTAACTTAGCCCAAAACCCCGCGAGGTTAATAGGCTTAGAGAGAACTAGGGCAGAAGCGCCACACGTACTCGCGGCTGTGTCATGTTTGATCTCAGTTATCAGTGGAACGAACTAGGTTTTGCTCTAGGACACAACCTCATGGCTCTAAATATAACACTAACCTCATACGAACTACAAACAATATACAATACATACAATCATGATGGTACAGGCTGCTACAAAAGCTTATGATAAATGAAATCCACACCATACAGATGCTACCATATACAAATTAAATGTATATATCAGGATATAGATTACATATTAAAATAAAGTTTTTATTTGCAAGTTCAAAGTGTAATAGAAATGAATTTATTCATTTTAATTATTATAAAAAAATCTTATTTTTAATATATCTCTATTAAAAGCCGTCTGTGAAATGAGTGAGTTGTAAGATTTCCGAAAAGGACAAATCATGGGAGCCTGTTTAATAACAGGAGCGTCTGTAAACTTAACGGCCCAATTGTTTGGTGTTTTAGGAATAACAGTCTTTATGATTATGAATGCATACACAAAGCATGGCAAGACATCATTAGAGAAGAAGAACAGTGGGCAGAAACAGAAAGTGAATGATAGGGACTGTCAACATTAAAACGGTCTGTGTCAAAACAACATAGAACTACTTCTGCAAAGTGACAGCAAACCTCAATATCCACCTTGAAGACAGTGTTTCCACAAAAACGTACCACAGAGAACTTCACAAAGCCGGCATTCATGAAAAAGCTGCAATTGCTAAAACTTTAATAATAGATACCAATGCTAAAATGCAAAGAAATATGCTGTCATGATCTTAAAACCTGGACATTTGGAGCACCAGGATGAATTTTAACATCTGCCATGGCCAGCTCAATTACCTGACCTGAATATTATCAAAACACTATGGACAGTTTTGGAGAGAAGACTGAAAAGCTGATTTCCCAAGACCCCATTTATTAAATATTACTGCAATTCAATTAAAATTTAAATAACTGTTTCTATTTGAATATATTCTAAATCTAATCTATTACTGTGACAGCAAAGCCGCATTTTCAGCAAATCATTCTATTATGATTCTAATACGATTTGGTGCTCAAGAGACATTTCTTACTATCAATGTTGAAAACAGTTGTGCTGCATAATATTTTTGTGGAAACATTTTTTTCAGGGTTCTTTGATAAATAAAAAATGCTAACCACAGCATTCCATTGAGCAAAATATGGTGGTAATATGATAGATGTTGACTATAAGTGATCAATTTAATGCTTCTTTGTTGAATAAAAGTATTCATTTCTTAAAACTCAAACTTTTGAACAGTATATATAGTAATATTTCACAAAAATTTTTTATATGCTGATTGGATGAATAATGTTTGCAAATGTCTCTTTGTGGAGGTTAACTGTCTTTATGCCACTCACCAAAACACTCTGGTTGAGTGCCGCTCCGACTGATACCATCTATCAGCTTACACAAGTGAGCGTGCCATGAATTTGCCACCTGTACACACGCACGCAATACGATGAGAGACATTTCACAGAGACAGATGTCTCGATGTGTGCTGATGGTGGATTTGCCTACCTCTGTGTAGAGCGAATGGGCCAGGCTTGTTTTGCTTCAGAAACACATCAACCATAAGGAAATATCCTCCAGACATCACGTACTGCCCAAACCAAACATCTCACTGGCATAGTACACCTACACATAGAAAAAAAATTACATATAGTCAGTTATGTACAGTTAATACACACATAAATAAATGATTGAAATATGTTTTTTGTTACAATTATAAATGCCAGTACGCCCCAATTGACCAATCGGGATTACGTATTTCAAAGGGCCTTGCAATATTCTTACAAAATCCTAATATATATTATCACACAAACACGCATCACCAATAAGTCATAGCAGATAATTATGTACATGCAATCCAATAACAGTGTTCCACATGTTTTTGGACTCACGTCATTGGCAAAGTGAGTGAGAGCAGATGTGTATTTTCCCGTGGCAGCATGCAGGCGGCCCAAGGTTCTGTGTAGCTGATGAAGGACAGTGTGGCTGCAGCCTGGTGTTTTCATTATTGTCCACTCAGCCTTAGACAGATACTCATGTGCCTGGGAGAGAGAACCTAAACCTAAACACACAACAGCAACATGCATTATGAACAAAACGTCCTTGATGCCTCTTGAATTTAAGTGAGCCTGGCTATTAGAAGGTTTTTCTACTCAATACAACCCTCTTTGATGTTTCTGTTGGAATAGACATTCAATGTTTTAAAGATTCATGCCTGGTTTGCTCATCTGTCAAACAGAAGATGAAAGCAGTCACTGTGAATTCTCAGCATACAAAGCATAGCATCTATCCATACAGACAGAAGCTTAATTATCAGGGGTGTGTCTCAATCCGCTCCCTAGTTCAACAGTGCACTGCCCAGGGAGTTGGCCATTCCTAGGGCCATTCTCATCATCAAGACCATTCCATGTTCACTCCCAAGAAATCCACTGAATCCACCATAAAATCCAGCGAGCATCAGCTGCTCACTATATTCACTTACTGGAAATGTCGTCATGTCTGCAGTCTTTAAAACCTTTTATTCCTAATATGCACAGAAGGGAAGCAACCCTGCAAATTATGTGTTTTTATAAGAAGAACTGTAATATATTATAATTAAAAATAAAATGTAATTTATTTTAATAAAATTGTTTAATACTTGTTCATCTTATGCATGTCCGCCTTTTTTTTATAAATTGTCTGAAAATTTACAAAATGTTTTTGAAGGAGATGCAATGATCACAAAGGCTTCATTTATTTGATTGAAAATACAGTAAGACATTATTGAGAAATACTTTAACAATTGAATTATTATTTATTATAACTGTTTTATGTTTTAATATATTTAAATAAAACAAAATGTATTCCTTTTTCAGCAGGAATAAATGCATTTTCAGGAGCCATTATTCCTGACTTTAGTCTCACAAGATCCTTCAGAAATCGTCTATCTGTTTGCACAGAAACAGTTTATTATTTCATTATTGTGCTGTTTAATATTTTTGTGAAAACCATGATTTTTGGTCAGGATTCTTTGATTAAAAAAGACAGTTCAAAGAACTGCATTTGTTTGAAAATGAAATATTTTGTCATATAAATGTCTTTACTCTCCCCTTTGATCAATTATCACATCCTTACTGAATAAAAGTATTCATTCTTATAAAAAAGTTTTACAGATTTTTTTATTTAGAGTATATCATAAGCATTTTGTTTCTTGCTTAATTAGCTTACTGTCTGAATATTATGTTTGCACATTACCTGTTTTACAAAATGCTAAATGCTAACTGCAGTGCAAGCATATTTTATAACAGCTGTTATGTAGATGCACTATACGTGTTATACAGAGAGGTTGTTTATTAATACCAGATGCATATCAATGCGCAGTTTCTTGTCTCAGAAATGGAGACGCAGCTTATGACGAAGAGTTTTCAATGCAAGAGTTTTTCATTCAGACAGTACACATCTGCATGACTGGTCGGCCACATCCTGAATTACATAACAAGTGTCTCTCTCCGCAGTTCATGTCCAAGCACCGCCCTTGAGCCCACCAATAGACCGTCCCACAGGAAGTAAACAGGGCTCATTGGCAGCCTCAGATTTTAGCAAACGTTTGTTTCCATTCTCTCCTGAAGTGGAAGTTATTGGCTGTCAGCCTCCAGAGAGGTTCAGAACGTGAATCAAACTATTTAGTCTACCCGTGGCTTTCAATCTAATGGACCTTAGAGAGATTTAAAATTAGTACAGCATTGTGTTGCTTTCTGCAGATGTGTTTCTATGCATGTCTCACCTATATTAGCCTGTGCGAGCAGTAGATAAGCTGGTACCAGTTCAGCAGCACAGGATCCGTTCACCCGCATGGCCCAGCGCCGGAATAGGAGAGCAGCCAGTAACACATCCTGGAACCTCTTCTTGGACACCCACCTCTGTGCCTCTATCTCTACTATAGTAGTAACATCTGATGTTTCTAGCGTCAAAAACACACAAAACACTGACTAATTCGATATCTGCCCTGCTGGCATCCCATTTGCCCCAATTTCTGTGTTGGAGTGCATACAAACCTTTTTCTTCAGTGTTTCTTTGTGGTGGTGCTCTCGGTCGGACTGCAGTGTGCCGAATGATGCAGGTGCACGGATAGATACCAGCAACGGACATACTTTTTCATGAATACTGGTCCAGTCGGTCTGCTGGTGGTCACAGTTACTACACACACACACACACACACACCACGCAGACACAGACACACAGACAAGCACACATTCCGCTAGATCTTTTAATGGTTTTCATATACAGCTAGTTGAATACCATAACCAAAGCTCACATAGAAACTTTCGCCGTTTTACAATAAAAAAATATGTCCTTGTCAAATGCCAGTTTTTTCAAAACTTGACAGTTCCAAGGGTTTTTTGTCCAGATTAGCTCCTTTCGTAGGTAGCGAAGTTGTCCTTAAAAGATATCGGAGTCGGACAATGTGTACACACTTGGGCATGGTTTACAGGACTCTGCATAGGTGTAATGGTTTTTGTACTGTACAAACTGTATATTCTATCACGCTACACCTACCCTAGCCCCTCACACAACACACACACACACACACACACCAAACACAATTTAATATGATTTTAGGCCATTTGGTTTACCAGAACACAAGAAGTGTCCTCATAAATCGTGTTCAAATTGTAATACCTATGTCATTATACACATTTGTCTCCTAACCTATAACCTGACTCACAACGCACACACACACACACACACATCCACACCAACGTGTTGCCAACTTGTAGACAATGCTCCTTTTTGTGAAACAGACACAAAGAAGCAAGCATTAGTTCGAAACAAAATAGCCCCGATAATAAAGACAGTGTTTTCATTATTTTATTTAACTACGGCTTATAAGAGCTGCCCGTCAACGAACATTCTGTTTCTGTCCAAGTTATATCGATATGTATTTGCATGTTGACACTGAGACCGTAGAGGGTTGTGAGGAGGATTGTGGCGGCTTTAAAAACAGCAAGTGAAAACTCCACGCAAGCACACAAAACACATACATTTTCCAGTCATATTTCTTTCTCTTTTTCCTGGTTGTGTTTAAGCACGCATGGCTGGCTATTCTCTTCCCTCGGCACATAATTTCTCCTCCAGCTGTTTGAACTCGTTCAACCTTTCCATCTCTGCAGTAACGCGGCCAAGAAGAATGTGCGCATGACTTGTTTGTCTACAGTGCCACCTGCTGTCTGTACGCGCAATTACAAAATGGCGCATTACGTATTACTAGTTTAAAGGTCGGTTAACAACACCAGTTGGCTGGTTAATATGAAGACAAAAACACAAGGGCCCGACCAGACTCACCAGTAAAATGTAACCAGGCATTTTGTGCACTGACATTTTGCAGGTTTCTGGCAAAGTTCGCACAGCTTCTTCACTCCTTTAGGATTTGCTCGTAGGTTGATGGTGGCCGACATCCCAAATAAATTTACCCGCAGCTGTTTCAGCCTTCAAAATGTGCTTAAATTAATACAAAACCTTTTATTTTCCTTTCTAACCACAAGCCATTTCAAGAGTTTTCCAATTACAGCTCAGCTCACGCAATAATTTTCCTTTCTGTGTGAGTTAGTAGTGTTTTTCAATTCGGTTCCCATGGAGACGACCTCGGGGCAGCTGACCAGGATTTGTCTGCCCCTGCGATTTTAACGTTTTATATTTGTTTTGTTTTTTATATACACGGTTTATAGTTTTGTATTTACAATAGCGTAATTACTGTATTTCAATTTATATTTTACATGCATAGTTAAAACGCTTCATTTGCTAAATCTTATTGTCTCGAAATACAGGTAAAATGTAAAGCAGTGATTTTGCATATATATCCATCTGAACGTAACCCAAAGACTGAAATGTTCTCAGGCATGCTAGGGCAAGTTGTCAAACATTGTAAATATTCAAAATTTTCATTTATTCATTTATCATATTTAATCAAAGCAACTTGCAAATGAGAATATAAGCGGATGCAATTAAAGGAAGTAAAGTGATACCATACAAAAAATCCATAAATACTAGAAACATACAGCAGATGGGTAAAAAATAATAATTTATACACTGTATGAAGTACAAAACATGTTCATATTTGTTCAGTGGCCTTTATATTTTCATAATTGCGCTATTATTAAAGTTTAGCTGAAAGGTTTATTGCGACATTCTAATGTGACAACTTACCGCATAGTGACAACACGCCTCATTACATTAGGCATGTATTTTTTTTCCCTGGGAAATAATTGTGAGAATATTGAATAACATTCTGTAAGACTTAAAGGTAGCCTACATAGAAACTGACATTAGTGAATATATTTATCAGAGTAGGTTTTCATAGGTAAATAAAGTGATATCTAGTCCTTCAGCCCCATCTTGGTGCACACAGCCTAAATTATTATTTTATCAGAATTTATTTCACTCACAGTAATGACTCATTTACATAAAAAAAAAAAAAGTTTATTGATTTGCTCATCCACACAAAAACATCAAAACATACAAAATTTCACACGTGAGATTGCTTAAAATACCTAAAAATACAATTATTTTTCCTTTGCCCTGAATTCCTCATAAGGGCTTGACTCTACCCACTGAGTTTGCATGGAATCTCTGTGCACAAACACACACACACACACACACACAAATACAAACACTTCCTACCCCTGTCTCTCTTCACCTCAAGTCAAGTGTCTTTCTGACAGGAGACATTTTAAAAGCACGCTGGTGTTACTTCTGTTACATCGACCCACAATTAAAAGCGGGAATACGACGATGGAAAAATTAGAAGAGTAAAAAGGCTTTACCCTTTACAATGCATTTTCTCAGGGTGGTCCATTTTCTCTATTCAGCAGTGTTTTCCTTCACGCAATTACCAACACTAATAAGAAATCCACCTGCACACATAGTGGAGTGGAGTTTAGACAGCTCTGAGCCTGTAAACAGATGTGCAGAAGTGCAGTCGGAGCAGCGATACTGATCTTATCTGAGATACTGAAAACGAGTTGTTAACACTGCCCTGCTTCTCTTTCTGCTTTTTGTCTCACAGCTGCTATTATTCAGGCGAGCTCTGAGATTACATTACCAGAGAACTGTATACAAGCGCACATCCCTCAGGACCCACACAGATAGCCTACATTTCTACTCAGGAGAGAAAAAAAAAGTAAAATGATTTGGCTTACACCATGAATGCTGCGTGTGCATAACTTAGAGTATGAATTTCACCTTAAATGTACCTAATTAAAGTGCACGACACAAAAATTGCCATCTGCACTGACTAAACGACACTAGAACAGATTTACTACTTTGCTGAAACAAGAGTTTCTAAAAAATACTACACAGAAACCACATTTTTGATTCGCCTGCTATTTGACTGCAGTGTCACAATGAATCACAGCAGGTGGTGGTGTTTCCTCCCTTTGTTTCATGTTTTCACCTGAACTTCGAACTGCATCCTCTAGAGCAGTGTTTCCCAACCTTTTTTTAGTCGCGGCACCCTTTGGAAATTCTAACAAACTTGTGGCACCCTACAAAATTACTTTTGTCACAATATTTGAATTTCTAACTTCGATATGATAATTTGAAAAGTATAGATATTCGGTACAACAGGGAAGATCTGCAGAATATAATGTCATAGATATTTTTAATATTATTAAAAAAATAGTCCATCGATGGTGGCAATCAGGAGGCTAATTTCTAATGAAGAGACCAATTATATGACAGATTTTAATGTAGGCTTTATACATATGTAAACATTATTTAATTACCATTATAACTAGCTATCTCACAAATTTTTTTTTACAGTGGGGTAATTTTGGTGCAGTAGCACTAGATAGCTTGATTTCAACTTTTGAATTGATAAAAAATGAACAAGTAAAAAGTCAGTAATAAATAAGAACAAATAAAGAAATTAAAAATGATAGCACAAATAAAAAATAACACTTTTTAGTTTTTCAGGTAGGTCTAACAGTATAGGGTTAAAATATTTAACTTTTTAAATTTCTTTTTTTACCAATTATCCAAATAATGTCCTCGAAAGCTATTATTATCAGAACACGTGAGCATAACATAACGGTTAGCAGATCAATGAATGAGAGGGCAGCGTTACCAGAGTTGCCCATATACCACACCATGTTACAGTACAGTAGGCTATTGCAGACAGAAACAATACTGTACTACATCGATGTTTCCTGTCGGCTCAATTTTTGAGTGGACTTTGCTGTTCCGATTAGCATGAACGGTATACGAGTGGAGCGACTGAGTGGAGCACACACGCATAGAGCGGATAATACACAGAGCGACACACCACGTGAAAGTGAATCCTGAGAGGTGAACTCATTTTCGGCAGCCAAAATTTCGGTGCATTTCTAATTATCCTTTTTTCCGACATCAGAAATTGATATTATATAATAGATTTTTTACACGGCACCCCTGCTCTCGACAGATGGCACCCCGGTTGGGAAACACTGTTCTAGATTGCCAAAAACGGTCACTGATATGTTTGAGATCTGCCAAATCTAAAAAGCAGAAGGAATAAAATGGCTTGAGAAACTTCAAGAATATTTCTTCACCTATTTCAGTTTGTAAAAAAAAAAAAAGAGCATCATAGTGAGTGCGGGTTAACACTAGCAGAACTTGAAATGAAGTTGTTTTTATTTCTAGCCAACACAAACTCAGTAGCGTGTTTGTTGCTGGCTCAGTTTAAAATGAAGCACTCTACTCTTCCTTAATATGACACAAAAAGTGTTATCAAATTAAAATCACTACACATCCTCTTGACATTGCAAAAAGCTCTGTAAAAAAGGGTCAGGAGTTAGTATTGTTACACGTATGGCTGTTAAATACAAATAAAACCTGTATGTAGATAGAAAGGCACCTAATCAAGAAACAGGTTCTGTTGGCAACCGTAATTAAAATGGTTTCTAGACATTTAAAAACAACGTGGTCAAAAAAGCAAGTGAACACACACTTGTAAAAGGATCCCCTATTTGAATGTACCCTGGTGAAACTTATCATCTTCATTCATGCTAAATAAACTAAAGCTGAAGCACCTCTCTATCCGTCTTTTCACAATGTGAGTGAGACTGCCTCAGACCAAAAAAAAAAAAAAAAAAGACCTTTGCAATATTGTGTCTGCTGTAGTTCCTAAAAATTGTAACCACAGAAATCTTCATGGTTACAGTACAGAGAGTAAAGAGTTTGATAACCAATGTGAGATAATGAGATCACCAGAGCAGCAAGCAGCCCGTCAAAAAATACATTAAACAGCACTTGGAAACAAACCGTGAATTCTTCTGCCATGCAAAGGCAAAACACAGTAATTATACATTTTGCCCTATTTCATGAGTGAACTCGAGTCCAGTGACAGAAGGGATTTACTAAATGTTCAGAGCACAAAAGCTGATATCAAATCAATCCAAAAACTGTCTGTCTTGACAATTTCTGCACTTTGCCTTTATATGGCAGTCTAGCAAAGCCTGGCACTATTTTCTACCAGCCAATCAGAACAGGTAAGACTACATACACACACTAAACAAAAAAACTTCAAGCCTAAACTTAAAAAAGGAGGGGGGGGGGGGGGTTATTCACATATAATATATAAAACACTATATTTCTAAGATGGAAGCTAGACAGAAGAGTGAAATATTTCTTCTTCTTCCATGTCTTAAACTGACAAATTCTGTGTGTATGTTACCTTAAATGTCACGCATCATAATTCTCATAAAATATTTTGAAATGTGCATTTTGTGGTTTCATTTAAAGGTGTATAAACTGTGTTATTTTGGAGTCAAAAACTAGGAATGCTCTCATAATGGTTATAATATATACCAAAAAAAGGTGAATTGTGACATTAAGCTACGGAGACACCCCCGTATGGATGTGGGAGAATGACAGTAACATTTGAGACGTGTGTGTGATTGCACAATGGAGAATTTCTTGGCATCATAGTCCTTTGTGCTGTTTTAAACACTGGCTGAATCCTTAAGTGATGCATTAGAGGGGAAATGATTTGCGTTTATCATTTTGGACGGTCAAAACCGGAAGACAGATTGTTGGTGTGTGTGCGCATAATATTGTTTCCTTCAATTGGCAATGTCAGCTTATGCATCCCATGCGTCTCCATCCACCTCCTTTGCCTTCTCGATCAGGGCATTGTCTACATTCGTCTCTGCATCCTTCTCTTCCCGTTTAGCGTCTTTCTTTTCTTCCTCCTCCAAAAAAAAAAAAAAAAAAAAAAAAAAAAAAAAAAAACAAAAAAATCTTCCTCTTTGTCCACCATCCGGTAGTTGATTCCCATTCCCACGAACAAGAATATGCTGGCAATCACCAGGATGATTCCACAACCCTGATATGTGTATTTATAATCACCGTAATCATCATTGAGTTTTCCTGCAAGAGAAGAAATCGAAAAACGGGTTTGTCAGTCTCTTTTACACACTAACTGGGACAGGATATACTATGATGTTCGTATAATAATATATATATATATATACTATATCTATATCTATATAACTATCTCTATATATTCTATATGCCTTTCCGTAAAAAAAAACACTCTTAAATTGATGCAATTTTAGGTTAAATTTAATCTTTATTAAGCCCTATTCATTTGTAACATCATATGTCATCATAATGTACTAAGAACATTCATTATATTAAAATTACTTTAAATATTTGGTATTATAAAATTTACAGAATGTTTTCATATTAAACTTATGCCATTATAATTTGATAAAAGCCATGCTTTACATTTAGTCAATATTTTTGTCATGTCATATTCATTCTTCGTTTTGTATTCAGCAATTTACATATTTAATTGTAATACTAATCTTTTTGGATATTTATTACTTTAATTTTATATGGTTTTCTATATGTTTTTGTTTAAAATAAAAAATCTTTTATCATACAGTCATGTCATATTCACATTTAATATTTATTGTATTATTTAACATTAATATTATATAATAGTCAATTAACTACATTAATTTAATATACATAAATGTTTTGCCAAAATATCTTTAAGTGAGACAATATTTTGTCATTCATAATCATGAATGAATATATATTATATATATATATATTATATATATATATATTATAATATAGCTATATTTTAGGTTGAGAAAATGTAAAATTAAACCAATATTCAAGACATTTTTTACACATTACTATACTATACGAATTATTACTTTTAAAAAGCTATATTATTATTTATTTAATATTTAATTGTATATATACACACTTTTTATAAAAATATTAAATGTATCCTTAAAAGTCTCATGCTCAACTAAAATGTTAATAATAAAATGAATGAATTTATTAATCATAAATAATAAACCGAATATTCATGTACTTTATATAATCATTTAAAGGTGTATCAACATTTAATAAAAATGAATGTTAAACGGATGGTTCACCCCAAAAAATCTAATTTACCCTCATGTCAATCCAAACATGAATGACTTACTTTTTCCTGTGGAACATAGAATGGTCAGTGGTAACCACAACTGTTTGGTTACCAACAGTCTTAATTTTATTTCACAAAGAAAGTCAGTCATGTTTGGAATGACATGAGGGTGTGTAAATTGCCATGTTTGTGTGCACCTTTAAGTGAAATGGATTGACACTCAGCCTTACCCAGCATCGGAGGCCCCAGCAGCACAGGCCCACACTCCACGATGGTCACCAACCCCACAGCACTGGAGAACCTCTGAGCGCCCACCAGGTCCATGAGAGTCTCAAACAGCACAGAACTCAGCCAGCCGAATGCCACACCGAAAAACACTGCATAAATGGCAAAACCCACGTAATCAGTGGAGAATGGTGCCAACAAGTGGCAGACGCCATTATACAGCACAGATGCGGCGAAGAAGTACTGGATACGTGGACGGACCCAGCGAGTGTTGGCCACCAGGCCCATGGATGGCCGAGCGATCATGTCGGTGAAGGCCAGGATGGACAACAAGAACGCAGCCTTATCCTTGGAAATCTCTTTACTTTTTGCATAATTACTGAGGAAAACAAGAGGCGTAAAGAGGCCGAAGAACATGATGACGTTTCCGAGCAGGTACAGCAGGAAGCCTCGGTGAGTGAACAGGGTCAGATCCAGGAAGCTGTTGACGGTCTGCATGCAAGTCTTTTTCTCTTGACGTTTGGGCTCGCCATCCTCTTTTGGACTGGCAGGTTGTGGTTTTGGTCCGATGGGCCGCATTAGTGACCCTGCAACGCAGCAGTTCAGCAAAGCTCCGCCCAGAATGAGGAAACTGCCCCTCCACCCAAATTGATCATACAGCCAGCTGTTCAACGGGGCAAGAGTGGACAAGAACACTGGGCTGCCCGCCATCGCGATGCCATTAGCTATTGGCCGGCGCTTGTAGAAGTATTTGCCAATCATGGTCAATGCTGGATTCAGATTAAAAGCCAAACCCAGGCCTAGAAACAGATGAGAGAAAACTGATTTCTGAAGTTTTGATTATTTAATTGTACTCACTCTGAATTCTTCTGGTCTCTGAATAGTTATGATCAGTCATTCAGTGTACTTACCGCCTATAACTCCCACACAGAAGTACAGACCCTCCACTGTGCTACAGAAGGAGGCGGCGACTAACCCTGTGCTAGACAGACAGCCCCCAGCAATCATGATTGGCCGACTACCATACTTATTCACCAGAATACTGCTGAGTGGTCCTGTTGAGAGAAAACATGTTAAATAGATAGACAGATATTTTATACATTGTAATGTTGATGTTTAATAATTTTTTGTTAGAAAATAGCTAAATGATGAATAAAATTACACAACATAAATAAAAATTAATAAATAAAATAAAACAACATTTTTGTAATTGTTGTTTTATATTCTATTCTTCTGTTATGAGGTTTACAAAACTTAAACCTAAGATAAAACAGGTGGTTAAAAAAAAAAGTAAAAAGTAAAAATGAACTAAAACCTACATTCATTGGCTAAATTAAATCTACATTTGTAACCCTGTTACCCATTGTGATTTTTTTAAATAAAAATATCATTTAATTTCATGTTTATCTAATGTTTAAAACAGCCAAATAACTTAGTTTCACTGTATTCATTTTTTATTTTTTAATAAAATTGATAAAGTATAAAATAACAAAAAATAAATCACCAGAATGGGTAACAATTTTGTAATTGTTTTGTATTCTGTTCATCTGATATGTAGTTTTACAAAACTCGTCATCTTGAGCGAAAACAGTTGGATTAAAAACAAAATGCTAAACCTATTAAAAAGATTTAAATAATTATAATTTGTACAATTAAAAAAAAAAAAATAAGTAATGAAAAAAAGGCAAAACCACACATACAGAAACACACGCCACACAGGGTTGCAAAAATGGTCTCTTAATCAAATAACTAGAATATAAAACAGCTCATATAATATTTATTTTGTCCTCCTGATGCTGACAATCAAAATTTTACTCACAATTTGTTGAAAAACATAAATCTCTTTCAGCTTTTATGAAAATTAACTATGGTTTTACTACAAATAAAACAAAAAAACTATGGTTACTATAGTTAAACCATGGTAACCACAATTTAACCATGGTTTTTGCTACACTAACCGTAGTTTAACTATGGTATTTGTAGTAAAATTTTGGTTATACAAATGGTAATCAATATGCAAAAAAAAAAAAAGGTTATTTCCCTTTTATTATAATAAAACCACGGGTAATCTTCGTAAGGGAGGCCGCATTTTGTACTCTTTTAATGTTGCAATCATACAGTTCCACCACAAGATGGCATCACAACAGCAGTCATTCACACCACTTGGACTGCAGGAGGACATAGGAGACGATTCGGAGGAAGGAAACTGTGATACCACATGCACACACTTCACTACATGACATGTGATCATGTAGTGAAGTGCTGCGAAGGAGAAAATCTTAATCAGCAGAATGAAGCTGACCTCCAGCAACCAGAGTCTCAGTGTGTGGCAGACCAGTGTTCATCAGTTAACTCAGCTCCAACATTATGCAAATAAGACCAAACGAGCAGCCTCATATGACCTTCCTTTACTTGACGCAATTACTGGAAGTTCCCTCACAAATACACAACTACAAGCTATAATAATTAAATACTTAAATATAGTATTTATTCACTCCTGAGCTGTATTGTTGCAGTAATAAATGTAGGTAAACTCAAAAACAAAAAAGAAAGAGGCCGGCTTTCTTGGTGAATAAATAAACTGCTTGGTCAGTGCTCTGCTTTTCTTGTGAACGGCCCCATTTAGAGCAGCGTCAGAGTTGAATAACTTCACTTACAAGGCGAGCCTTTAAAAAGTGGTTGTTTGTTCAACATGGTAACTAAAACTTTTAAATGATAAACACAGAAAAGGCGCAGTGATGTTTGGCACGGTTCCTATAACAAACCAAACCTATATTAGACAAATCTATCACAGTGTTATTGAGTGAATCTGAAACATAGTGCAGAAGAATCTAGTGCAAACTCCATAAAAACGTCATAGCAAATAGTACGGTGTACATACAACCCCAGCTAATGCTAACATGTCATGTAGCTTTAAAAAAGGCTTGATGAATAGTGTACAGAAATGTATAGACACCAAAAATGTTATAAACTCTTACTTTTATGTGTTTGCAAAATGAAATATCTACAAACTTCGCACGTGCCGGTTTGCCATGAAAGCTAATCTATCATCAGTAGGAGGAACTCTCTTGTACGTTTCATGCAACCAATCAGAGTTCAAAGCAATTTGTCCGTCCCCCGACCCCCAGTCACATTTCTCGAATTAATTTATTCTGACAGGCTTTGTGTAGCACCAAACGGGCCATCCTTTCCAGCCCCCAAAAAGAGACAAAGACAGCAGTGATTCAAATACACACACACACACACACACACCACACCTATTATATAAACTGGTTCAGAGAGACGTGAGAGTCAGCAGAGGATACGTTTTAGATATTCAGTCTGAGAGCTGCTTGTACTTTTTCGAAGAGAATTTAAAATGCACAACTTACAGGAGCAGCAGTGAGTCCCACTAACACTGGAGAAAAATCAAACGCTTTACAAGGCTGAAAACAGCCAGGGATGTGGGCACAAATCACAGAGATATTATATGGCATAACTTCAAATCAGTGCTGACATGAGCCAAGGGAAACAGGTTAGAACACAAGTGTCTGTGGGAAGAGTCCAGACCATCTCGCTCAGAATGATTCTGGATCTTGAATAAAAGTTAGGGACTAAAGGGCCACAACACTAGATTCAAATCACTTCCATTCATTCATATTCAAATGCATATATAGAACAATGCTTTCCAAAAAGGGTTTATGAGGGAAGGCCAGGGGGTTTGTGAGTTTGAATTTCAGGTCAAAAGTGTTCAGCAGACAAAAAAAGTTTGGGAATCCCTGGTATTGTCCAATCCCTGGTATTGATCTCATTTTGCTGCGTACTAAAGTTCAAGTTTGGTGAACTCTCACCTGCAAATTCTACAGCAACAAAGTGTTTGACCAATAAAGGGTCTGAAGGTCACAGATTGACCTCTTGGTCAAATGAAAGATGTAATAAACTCTCATTTTTGACAGTTTCACATTACTACAAAAATAAACAAATAAATAAAACGTCTTAGAAGCTGCATGGTTTGCAGTGTCAAGGCAGTGTATTTTAAATATTTATAATTGTAATAAAAAGGCAGACAATATATACTACCGATCAAAAGTTTGGGGTCGAAAGTCTCTTATGCTCACCAAGGCTACATTTCAATCAAAAATAAAGTGTAAACAGTAATGTTGTGAAATATTACAACAATTTAAAATGACTCTTTCTATTAATATATTTAAAAATGTAGTTTTTAGTGATGGCAAAGCTGAATTTTCAGCAAAAATGTCTTTAGTCTTCAGTTTCACGTGATCCTTCAGAAAACATTCTAATATGCTAATTTGGTGCTTAAAAAACATTTATTTTTATTATCAATGTTCAAAGAACAGCTTTATTGAACTATCTTCCGTCAAAACATTATAAATGTCTGTCACTTTTGAACAATTTATGCCTCCTTGCTGATAAAACTGAACCTGAACTTTATAGAAGTAAACTCATATCCTGTTATCATATCCTGTTGTTCAAATTTCTTCTTGCAACAGAAAGAAGAAAAAAAAGACAGAAAGAGAAAAAGATCATTGATTCACCAGGTCACAGCACATGCACATTAACAACACTTCTCCTTTTTTAAGAGAAAAAAACAACAACAAAAAACACCCTGCTCACTTGCTCTCTCTGCCTTTGTTAGGTTATAGGTGACTGGAAGAGCCTCTGTTGAGGCTATGTGCAGAGCCACATGAACATAATGAAGTCAGTGTATGGAAACCACACAGACACATTCTCTTTCAGGAAGTGACGTCATTAGTCTACACTGTCCTCACCCAAATGCTCTTACAGTTGACTGCAAGTATTAGTCATACTAGATGTTCATGTTTGTATCCTCCCTAGTGTGGCGTCAAGTGACTCAGCAACTCTTCAAACCATAAACCCTTCCCAGCAGTCCCTTCACGCTACCCATTAAACCTGGCTAGGCATCTCAAATGCCTTTTCCATCGCCATGCTTTCCAAACAATGAACTACACAGAAGTAAAGAAGTGTGGTTTAACCATCGGATCAGCATAGCATTCTTGGTGATTACCTGGAAGAACATCAGGTTAGAAAACCAGTTTAAACATGCCTCTACCTAACCAGCTTAATTACAGGAAAACTTGTAAAAATTCAAGCAAACAAACAGATGCACAGCCCTGCAGTGCACATCAGTGGCAAAAAGCGTGTCAGGGTTTAAACACACAGCTGTGTTTCAGTTCTGACCTTATTTTACTCAACCAGAACACAACCCCAAACACAAATAAAACATCTACAGAGAGAGCGGTACCCAAAATACAGAATTGAACAACTCTCATTTTTCATTCATGTGACTGGCACGGAGACACAGCATCCATTGAACTGCAGCACAGGCCTGTCAATTTTCCATCCGTTTCAAACCATGAATTTTTAGATAATCTCTTAAAAGAAATATATGTGAACAAACTGGAAGTTCTGGGCAAGTTAACATGAAACGTGCTTAAAGTGGCATAATGTACTACGGTCACACAGCATACACTTTACTGATGATGCACACTCTATACAGTACAGGTGAACAGATGACCCCAGAATATGAATGTGATGCACAAAATTGCAAATGAATTCTTTGTTATGGTTTTCGATTTGAAAATGCTTAACATGAAATGTTTGCTCATTGCGTTCATATTCTGGGTTTATCTGCTTGCCTGTACATATTATGTTTTATTAATAAACTCTGTACTGTATTTAGTTTTAGTACAGTACATTAGTTCTTTGTACAAAACCTTGTTTTGCCATCCAGGTGGGCATAAGTATAAGGATGTGATGTCAAATAAGGATGTGATGTCACAAACTACGATTTGGCCCCTTTTAATGTGTGAACTTCAATTGGCCACATCAACTGGATGGTATTCAATTATGACAGGAAGAGAAATGTGCTAGAAAATTACATAATAAATAAATCACAAGTTTTTGAGACAAAAATACGTTATTAAATATGCATGATTTTAGTTTTTATAAACTAAAAATAATCTTATCAACCCCAAACCTTTAAACTTATTTTCTCTCCAAACACTGATTATCATTGTAATAAAATATCCCATAGGGGTGTAGGCTAGCATGTTTATGTGTAATTTGCTAAATAAATAAATACAATTCTCAATTTAATACTCACAGATAGAAAAATAAGTACAGTAAATACCAGGATGGACAGAAGTGATGGTAATAAATGGAACTGACCTCCTGCATACATGACAGCCAGCATAATCGACGAGATCCATGACACTTGGCTGCTGGTGGCATTGAAGATCACCTCGATATCTTTGAAGAACACCGTGATGGACTTGGGGAAGGCATAGGAGAAGCCAATGCTGATAAAGGCCCCTACCACCACTGCCCAGCCCCAGCCTCCCTCTGGAGGAGTGTAGCCCACTGGCCCTCCTGTCGCTGGCGGCATCTTCACACACTGACGATGACGACGAAGAGGAGAAGGATCAGCTGAGCTTCAAACACACTGGATCAGTCTGTGAGAAGAAAAAGAAAAGAATTTAGAGCAGAACGCACACATGCACAGACTGAAAAAGATGATTCACACAGTAGTTCTCAACCCTGTGAACTGTGTCACATACTAGTCCACACTGGATGAGATCCAATTCAGGGAAAGTTATCCACACGGACAGAGCAAGAGCACAGCATGTAAATGAACAAAGCGTGAACACAAACACTGTGTAAACAGCTTGTAGTTTGAATGTAACTGCTTTAGTCAGTTACTATTTAACTGAGCTGATGTCAAAATACACAAACATACAAGACCTGGACACATCAAATGTCCTTTCCCCCACAAGTAATATAGAGAATAGGCTCAGATGCCTTCACACACAGTCTTTAATTCCAGTGAACAGAGTCCCTTAGGCTCCAGAGCACAGAAAACATTCATTTGAGCGTGAAAGTCATGTTCTCAGGCTGGTATGTGTGCTCGGGGAGGTGGAGGCTAAATCACTCCAAGTGCCTCAGAGAGGAGGAAGGGTAATATATCTGAAAGGATAAAACAGATGGGGGTAACGGCTCCAATTTTAATTAAGTCCTCTCACTGTTGCTTCAGCCAGAACTTACCCGAGCACTCCAATAGCTGTGCATTCATACTAAATGTATTTAGACTGCTGTTATTCATACGAATACCTAGTTACATTTTTACCATGGTATTGAGGTGCTATGTGCGTGTTTTATAACTCTGGTCGTCATGATCTAAATGTATGATACTATGGAAGACCAACAGTTAATTTTAATAAAACTTATATTTCACCATATATAAATGAGATTGTTACATTTTTACAGATGTTACAGTATTTGATAATGAACATAAATTTACATCCTAACTCAAGCTACTACTACTACTACTACTATCAAATGTGCATTTCTAAAAGACAAAAAAAATTAATATTATTAATATTGCAGCCTGCACTGCAAACTGTGCTGAAGATACACATCAAAGCCAGGCAACACAAATCTGTTTCATGATTGAAACAATATCACTCATTAGAACATGCAGAAACTAAGGAATTAATTTTTCTTAGAATTAAGAAAAGTGGTTGTCATGTTCTGATCATTAAGAGTAGTTTAAGACAGTTAACAATTTGGTTTGACAACTTCCACTTAAAAGCAAAAATCTGCCTTAAACTTGAAAGAAACAAAGATTAGAAATTTATCATGGTAATTATCGAGATCGATGGATATGAAACGTTTTATGATAATCGCCAAGCCCTAGAGGAAATGGAAATTGATATACTTAATGTCTGAGCAAGCATGACAACGTAGTTTCATTCTGTGTTAAACCGGTTTAAGAATAAGGCCATATGGTATTTGCAGAATCATGGGAATTGTCAAGGCCTGCTGATGCATGTCTGAAAAAACCCAAAAGCATGACAGTGTACAGTACACCCCCGCCATTCACCGTTTTGGGTAATTGTTGGTGAAATCCAATGCAGTGGGCAGTGTTTGTTGGCATAAATAGTACAGTGATGGTTGATGTCAGCTGGTGCTAAACAAGAAAAGTTCAAGAGAGATGAACTGAGACTAACCCGGTTACTGCATGTTAAGCCAGTACAAATATGAGAGATAGCAAAGTCAAGATACATCTACACATTTGAAAAATGATCGGCACATTTTGTTCTAATAGAGAGCACAGCTTTGTCATGCCACAAGACACAGCTAGGACCTCTAGTCTCAGACCACCTGACTGACATTAAAGTTGACCAACCACTTGGTTTTGCATTAAAGGCATGTCTCTCTTTTGACATTAGGACACATGATGTTCTTATAAGAGCATCAATGTGATGTTATACACAGCCAAAATATTGGAGAGTTGCACGGAGGGGCAAGGGGGCTAATAACAATGATTTATGAGACGCTGAAATATCTAAGCAGCTGTTCACTCTTTAAGAATTAGGACACATTTTACATCACTGCCAACACTGAAATCCCAAACACTCATGTTCTGAGAAAGAAACTCCCGCTGAACTCAACAATTTCAAAGAGCAGCTTCCACTGGCGCCCAGGATAAAGTCCTTACTGGCTCTCACAAATATTTACTCAACTATACTGTTCTGCCTTGCCAAATCTTAAATTATAGTCCAAAAAAGTACAAGCAGGAAAAACAAATCTTAAACTCAATGTGAACTGCCATTTGCAAACCATTTTAAACTTCTTGTTTCTGGGTGAAATGAAAAAGGCGGGACTTGACAATCTATTTTTATAATTTTGCATGAAAACTGGCAATCACATAGGAAACGTCAAGTTTCTTTGGAATAACATGCCAAAACAATTGTTCACAAACAGACCAGAAACCTGCATTAAGAAAATAGAGTAAATTTTGATTTTATGTCAATCTGCATGTGACCGTTTCAATCCAGTATGTGACGTCATCCTCTTGTATTTATGCGGCCTAATATATAAACATCTGCAGTCAGATGAGCTCATAGACACACTAGCTAGATTGTTCTGGGAACAAACCGAGAATCGAGACTTGAGTGTGGTGATACCAGGCTCTCCAACTTCCCTGTGATGTTTTATTGATGACTACTGACAAACCTCTATTTGGTGCATTATTTTGATGCATTAACCCCTCCTCTTAATCCTAATTGGTCTGCAAATCTGCCAATCACCTTCACAAGTTACTGATTTGTGATTTTTGGTGATTTCATTTGGATACTGATACACAAACTAATAAAACCAACGAGTTTCGAAACATCCGCAGACTTGAGGACTTTAAAATGCTGATCTTTTTCCTAACACACTTTGGACTGAAACCCCAGCAGAATACCAGATCAGCTGGAGCCAAATCACCTCACACATAAAACTGGTGCATTCCTACCTGCTGTTCTTTTAATGCTGTATGCATTTAATCTTGCTGAAATCTGAGACAGGAAAAACTATGGTGTGTGTGTGTGTAGTTGTGTGTGTGTGTGTTAAGACCTAAATAAGTGTTTTGTTTTTCCCTGACTTTGCAAATGCCCTCCTAATGGCAGTGTATCTTAACTGGCGTACAGTTATTTAGAATCATTAATACAATGTATATAGCCTTGCAAAAACATAATCAAACGATTAATCTCTGGTACTGAAGAACCACCATTTTGTAATATGCAATGGTCAGTAAATGCATTTAAAAGTTCCGCATGCAACATCTCTATGGATTGACGGGTCCATTAGGGCTGTCCCAAATGATGAAAAAACTAAATTCCGAATTTAAAATGCATAATTTCACTCCACAAGAGGGCGCATCGAGCAAAATATTATGCAGTTTCTTCAAAGTGTAATAAAATAACACGACGATCTTTGTAAAAAGTGCATCAGGTTTTTAAAATAATGTTTATAAACATATATAATAAACAAAGGTTGCTTAAACAATTAGAAAAAAACCCAGCACCATGCATGTATGTATAGTTTATTACAAAGGACTGAAAACCAATCACAAAAGTAGGCTACTTTTAAAAACACGAGATACAGTGGGATGGAGAAAAATTGCCATAAAGTCCTGAGACATGTTTTTTTAAAAGTTGAAATTACATTAATTTTACATGGCTTTCTCTCTTGTGCGAGACGCGAGTGAAACAGTGATAGATGTCCCTCTAGAGAATGCCATAAATATGTGTTCTGTGTGAATGGCTTGGTTTCAGTTTTGACGTAAACAGCATCTTCTCCACACTGATGCTCTCGTTTTCCTCAATATATTGAATGAACAACGTAGCAGTGCCGCATCTAGTGGCTTCAACTGGATATGCTAACAAAAACATTATAATGCAACGTCACTTACATTGTCATCGCATCTCGTGCACCACTGATAGGGTTGCCTCCTTAACGCACACCTAAAATTCGTATGCAACGTTTTTGCATTCGAATGTGATTTTTATTTTTTTTTATTCGACGAATATTCAAAATATTCAAAAAAAAATTTGACAGCCCTAGTCTCCATATTTATGTAAAAATCTGCTCATTTTAATCTCTCTGAAATGGGTTATGGGTTCCTTTTAATAGACAGTGAATACCAGGCTAATACTGAATAGTTTGTAAGTCTCCCAGCATGCTTCAGTATGGCCCAATTAAGCTATGAAGAGGCTCTTTCCTCCAGAGACTGCAGTATTGGACAGGCTGCTGGTTCAGTGGTCTCCTGAGAGTCTGTGGATGTCCTGAACTGCTCTCCATTGTGGACGTGTTGTGTGTGTGTGTGTGTGTGTTTATCAGTCAGGCTGTCAGCAGTAAAGGTTACGGCCTAATATTTTTCCACTGGGAGCTGCAGGATCCTGACTAGTCATAGGTTGAGAGATGACAGTTTTGTGCTTTTGACAAGAGACCAGCACTAAACGAGAGCAAATGTCCATTAAGACTAGTCAGGTGTTGTGTTTAAATCTCAAGTAGGGAGCGGTCAGGAAGGTTGACCAGTCAGTCGACAGATGGTCCATCATCAGCCAGCATTAATTAAACTACACTGAACAAAATTATAAACGCAACACTTTTGTTTTTGCCCCAATTTTTCATGAGCTGAACTCAAATATCTAAGACTTTTTCTATGTACACAAAAGGCCTATTCTCTCAAATATTTGTTCACAATCTGTCTAAATCTGTGTTAGTGAGCACTCTCCTTTGCCGAGATAATCCATCCAACCTCACAGGTGTGGCATATCAAGATGCTGATTAGACAGATTGATTATTGCACAGGTGTGCCTTTGGCTGGTCACAATAAAAGGCCACTCTAAAATGTGCAGTTTTACAGTATTGGGGGGTCCGGGGGGGTCAGAAAACCAGTCAGTATCTGGTGTGACCACCATTTGTCTCACGCAGTGCAACACATCTCCTTCGCATAGAGTTGATCAGGTTGTTGATTGTGGCCTGTGGAATGTTGTCCACTCCTCTTCAATGGCTGTGCGAGTTGCTGGATATTGGCAGGAACTGGAACACGCTGTCGTATACTCCGATCCAGAGCATCCCAAACATGCTCAATGGGTGACATGTCTGGTGAGTATGTTGGCCATGCAAGAACTGGGATGTTTTTCAGCTTCCAGGAATTGTGTACAGATCCTGGCAACATGGGGCCGTGCATTATCATGCTGCAAACATGAGGTGATGGTCATGGATGAATGGCACAACAACGGGCCTCAGGATCTCGTCACGGTATCTCTGTGCATTCAAAATGCCATCAATAAAATGCACCTGTGTTCGTTGTCCATAACATATGCCTGCCCATACCATAACCCCACTGCCACCATGGGCCATTCGATCCACAACGTTGACATCAGCAAGCCGCTCACCCACACGACGCCATACGTCAGCGTTGTCTGCCATCTGCCCTGTACAGTGAATACCGGGATTCATCCGTGAAGAGAACAACTCTCCTAAGTGCCAGACGCCATCGAATGTGAGAATTTTCCCACTCAAGTCGGTTACGACGACGAGGTTGAGACCCTGATGAGGACGACGAGCATGTAGATGAGCTTCCCTTAGACGGTTTCTGACAGTTTGTGCAGAGATTATTTGGTTATGCAAACCGATTGTTGTAGCAGCTGTTCGGGTGGCTGGTCTCAGACGATCTTGTTGGTGAAGATGCTGGATGTGGAGGTCCGGGGCTGGTGTGGTTACACGTGGTCTGAAGTTGTGAGGCTGGTTGGATGTAATGCCAAATTCTCTGAAACGCCTTTGGAAACGACTTATGGTAGAGAAATGAACATTAAAATCACGGGCAACAGCTCTGGTGGACATTCCTGCAGTCGGCATGCCAATTGCACACTCCCTCAAAAATTGCGACATCTGTGGCATTGTGCTTGTGATAAAACTGCACATTTTAGAGTAGCCTTTTATTGTGGCCAGCCTAAGGCAAACCTGTGCAATAATCATGCTGTCTAATCAGCATCTTGAATATGCCACACCTGTGAGGTGGATGAATTGTCTGTGTAAGGGCGGGCACGAGGTTCCCATCCTGGACAGGACTCTGGAGCTCCCTCTGGGCTGCATCCAAGTCTTGTATCCGAGGGACTTTTTGGCTGGCTGACAAGTCTTGTTTCCATAGCGACAGACGGGGAGTCCTCACAATGTGGCTGAAGTAACTTACTCTGATGTCATTTCCAGTATTATTGTCTTTAATTGTCTGCATGCTGTCAGACGGCCGGCTCTCTGCTGAGTCCTCAGAAGGGGACGTGGGGAGAGAGTTACACTCAGTTAAGACTATCTGGGGAACTGGAGTGGAGGACATCCCGTGCTGCATCTGCAATATAGCAATTAACCCATGAATGTGAATCATATATGTATGAAGTTGTAAGGTTAATGTAAAGGTGGCTAAAAAGAACTAACCAGAGGTTTCTCTGTAAAATCATTGGAGTGATCATCACCACGCTTATATGTGATCAGCTGCTGGCACATATGTAGTATAGCACATATACAAATACAAAATTTAACTAAATAAATTTAAAAAACATAAATATTCAAACACATTCACCTAGGAATAGTTCTCAAAAATAACTCAAAAATCATTGAGTCCTCGTTTACTTGCGTTTATTCAATCTTTTTCATGTCTGAATTCAAAAAATGCACAAGAACTCTAAAAATAGTCCAAAATAGTAAATTTGACTCATGCTAGTCTTGTTTTGTGAGGAACTGACTAAAATCTACATAGTTATTCACTCATGATCTTACCCTCTATTTGAGCTGTTGACTGTTACGACTGAATCATCGAGTCAGTTGAACTCGAGAACACGAACAAATCGTGAACTACTCAGTCTGCCTAGTTATGTGAAACAGATTCAAAATATCCAATTCAAAAGAATCACAAATCAGCTATTTCTCTCATAAACCTAAATTATTGTTACTTTTAGTATTAAAAATATTATGGAATTAGAAGACTAGGAATATGGAGTATGGACTACTTTTACGATACCTTTAAAACTTTTGCATACTTTTTGAATGTTGAAAGTTTCAGGCTCCAATCATATTGCTTCATGTAAAGACATAGTAAAACCAAATGTATCTTTCTTTTTCAACAGAAGAGAGTCAAAGAGGTTTGGAAGTACACGAGTGTAAGTAAATGATGACAGAACTTAATTTTTTAGATGAACTATTCCTTTAAAGATCATTTAAAAATGTAAAAACAGCAAAATTCAATGTGCTACCACATTACAACATCAAACCACTTTTAGCTTCAGTGGAGGAAATTGGAAATTTGGCATTTCAACACAAAACAGACATGCACTAGCAAGTGCACACTCACGCACTGTGTACAGTAGGTGGTGATTGTGTAGTTGTGTTCATGCTCACTGTGATGTGGGAATATCTTTTTGTTTTGTTTTGTTTTTTTGTGCCTAAGAGCATCTTTGGTCTTTAGTTTGAGTGCAGTGAGGTTTTTTGTAGACATAGGTGTATGTCTAACATTTTAGAGGGACACATTTTGGGGTGAACTAAGATTCATGTGTATGCATGAGTGTACAACAGCTGTCCACACTAGCTTGCAGCAGAGGCTGTTACCTGTCCAGCCGAGGGCACATGGTGCAACAGCTGTAAACTAGAGGGAGGAGGATACTTCCTGGGAGAGGGCAGGGGGAGAGTCAGATGTCGCTCAAAGAGCTGAGCAGTCAGGAAAATCGAAGAGAATGAATGAAAAATATGGGATGCACAATATCAGTTCAGGATTCCTCATGAAAAGCTCTAATGTCATTTAGGACATGCACATTAATATACAGAATTGTAAATCCCATAATTTATTTAATCAAATATACAAAATTACATTATCATTTGGTGGAACATCAGAAATTACACACTGTACCTTTAAACAATGTTTAGACTTCAGCTATTTATGTTCATGAATGTCTATGGGTGTTATTGAGTTACGGGTTTGTTTTGAGATGCAGCTTGTGAGCCTCATTAGGTTTGAGGGGGAGGTCAGTATGGTGTCACTGCAGCAGTGCCCAGATCTCCACAGGTCTCCACAGGGTTTCCAACAGAGACATGCAGTGGGGATGGAGGACAAGAGACATCTGCTCGCTTACCCTATCATCCACTCAACCAAGACAACAAAATACGTCTGCTTGTTGGTGTTAATGAGCCTTGTAGTTTGTGTGCCGTGTGTGTTGCTGCCCTGAAGCAGGTCAAGGAAGCCTAAAATCAACACCAACACAGCTCAAGCAGTGTCAGTCAGGAGAAATGCACTGTTATGGCCCCCTGGTAAAACGATAATTGAGACAGCTAGGGAGAGAGGTTAGAATTTAATTGTGCATCAATTAAACAAATATAAAACGATTTGATGCATGTTCTGAAGCAATTGAACTGCAGTTCAAAACAGGATGGATGTATTTATCGGCACTTTGGGCGACCCGAGTTTGGTCCTTCATTCCCATAAATTCAATTTATATTACATTATATGCCATATTGTGACATTAAATTGTTATAATAATCTACTTCAAATAAATGCTTTTCTTTTGATCTTTAAAACCATGTTAAGAACTTAATATTAAGAAGCAAAGAAGCACAACTTTTCAAACTTGTTAATAATAAATGTTTCTTAAGCAGTAAAGCAGCATATTAGAATGATTTCCAAGGATCATGTGATACTGAAGACTGGAACAATGACTGCTGAAATTACATTTTGAAATATATTAAAATAGTTTTTTAAATAACAATTTTATCACTCAATCGTTAAATATTTTTTTTTTACAATATTTCTGTTTTTACTGTATTTTTATCAAATAATTGCAGCCTTAGTGAGCATAAGAGACTCTTTCAAAAATACCATTTTTAAAACATTAAACATTAACTTAAAACATTTAAACAGCAATGTATATATGTAATATAAAATATAAAATTAAATTTATATAAATTATAGAATTTACAAAGACTGATTATTAATAATGTGTACTGTACTGTGTGTTGTAGGTATGACAGAATATCACTATTACAGTGGGTACTCTATATGAATTTCTTAGCATTTTATTCAATATTCAAATTGCAATTCTGCATCCTTCAAATTCAGTTTAAATTGGAATAGAATTAGCATGTAGAAGGCATTCCCAACTCAATTTGAGTGGTGCATAACCCTGCTCTGAAGTTGCTAATGCATCTAGAGATAAAGTATATGGGTAAGTGAGATGGCATATATTAGATGTTATAGTTGTTGATTCTACGTACAGTTAAATTAGACACAAACGGTATCCCACAATATACTCACTAGTGCCTAACTAACAGCACTTTACATCAGTACAGCACAAGACATTATCAAACCACTCATTTGAGCTTAATACTTCATGAGCCAAAGAGCACAGACAGAAATTCAGATCTCCTGCCTGCTAATGTGTTCTTAATGAATGCGCGAACCAGCCAACTGGTAGAAGCCACCAATGTGTGTATGTGAACGTAATTGCACTACTCTGTGGGTGTACACCAGACACATCTGGTGCTTGTGACATATGGACATTAATCACCAACATTAACACTTGAGCCGTTAGGGTACAGACGGTCTGACAGGACTCTTCAGGTAATACATGTGCTCACCTCCAGCTCAGTTGCTAACCTCTCCTCGGCACCCTCCTCTCGCTCTCCACCAGCAATGGTTGGAGGGGTGGAGGCTGGTCGGGGGGCTTCGGATACACTCCTCCTCAGCTTAACGTGTGGCTTCTGAGACTCGGTCTCCTCTGATTCTGACTTCTGTTTACATACACAAAGACAAAAGACAAATCTCTATATACAATATGCATTTTTTTTTTAAAAAAGGTAACATACACACAAAAAAACATACTTCTCTTTTAAAATAAGTTTGATGTACTAGACACATACTCAATTTTTGGACACTTAAGTCACTTAAAAATGTCTCAATGTTGTTGCT
Source organism: Sinocyclocheilus anophthalmus (assembly GCA_018155175.1). Classification (NCBI taxonomy): domain Eukaryota; kingdom Metazoa; phylum Chordata; class Actinopteri; order Cypriniformes; family Cyprinidae; genus Sinocyclocheilus; species Sinocyclocheilus anophthalmus. The sequence continues at coordinate 5,494 of JADLZN010006888.1, read as the reverse complement.
AATGCATACGGATATGCTCTGCAACAAGAAAATATTGAATGGATCAATCAGTAAATAAATATAAATACAATTATGTATGTATGTATGCATGTATGTTTGTATTTATTTAAGGAAAATTTCTAATAAGCATTTATTTATTTATTACTGAATCGATCAATGAATGAATAATATAAAATATAATTATTTATTTTATGGATCAAATAATAACAATAAATATATTTTATTGGATGATTAATCGTAGTATATTAAATATAAAAAATATATATAAAATGTATATATGTATAATGAATGAATGAATGAATCATGTAAAATTAATTATGGCTGCTTTGACAGACATTACAATTAAATTCCAGAAAATAATAACTAAAAGGCTACAAGAGTATAGAAAATATCCCATTGTAATGTAACGACTGAATCTTAATTAAAAATAAACACAAGGGAAATTAACACCTAGAACCATCTTAATCTTTCTCAATCTCTCTCAAATTCACCTGTGACCAACAGCCGATTTATCACCATAGGAACAATTGAGGTGATAAAGTAAATATTAACCATGACTAACACACCTACAAAAACAGGCGGCTTTTATGACAAGCCTGACATTTTTGAGACCCTGCACTCAAATAAAAGTGATGTAGTGTGTTCCCCTGACTCCTCTGACGGTCTGTGTGCTTCTCTTTCAGGAACAGCTTGCATGTAAATGTTTGAGAAAGTTTGCATACATAAACGCACACATGCAAAATCATGTGTGTGTGTGTGTCATTCTGATTGTCACCAGTCACCTTTATACTCTTTCCAGGAATGATCATCTCTCCGCTGCGTGTAGTAAGCCCAGGGGAGGAGGGGAAACTTCGGCGGGGAGGTGGAGGAGGGGGGCATTTTGCGGGCTTCTCCGTTCGATACCTTGCCACCGTCAGTTCATCCGAGCCTCGTCTAGATCCGCTATCTTTACTGGAAAGTTTATTCTGAGGTTTATTAGGCTTGTGTTCAGGTGTGGCATTGGTGTTAGACGGACTCGGGCTCTGGTTTTGGTTTTGAATCTGGTTCTGAGCAGGTCGGATCTGCTTGGCAGCAAAGTCCAAGTCAGGAATGGCCTTCATGAGCTCAGCCTGAGTCTCCTCCAACAGTCGATTAATGTCCTGAGCACTGTACTGTGTAAGACTGGCCCTCTTTTCTTCCCAATCCCGCTCTGCTGCCTGAGGAGACATACAAGATCATTAGTGCTTCAAAACAGCTAAAGAAGCTGTTAAACCTATTTACACCAAGTCCGAATGTTCAACTCTAAACACATTCAAGATTTCAAAAGTAAATATGTGGATTTACTTTTTTGGATTTTCTGGATTCCATTTTTTCCGGGGGGTTTTTTCTGGTCTCTTTTTAATGATTAATTAAAATTTTATTAATCAAAAAGCATGTCAAATTAATTAAATTCATGAAACTTAAACAATTTAACATCAATTTATTAAAGGTTTTACAAAAATTACATGTTTAGGGCCCTATTAAATGTTTTGTTTTTTCCAACCTTGTTTTATTGTTACCAAATTCTTTGTTTTAATATGTCTAATTATTTGAATGCATACAATTTATTATGACGGGTTGCAGTGAATACCTTTACTCTTCTGTGTATATATGATATGACAATAGTTTTACTCAAATGGAACGGTAAAATGCTCAGGAAGTGACTCAGAGCAGTTCTGGAAATGTTGTTCATGTATTTATGTCCTCAATAGTGAGACGGGCAGACGCACAATCACAGCGAGCGCTTCAGTACGTGGCGGTCAACAAAACCGCGCTTCTGCTCCGAAAATTCATTCACACAGAGACACGCAGACTTCATGATTCATATTTAAAGTCTTTCTGCAGCTTAATATTTACAGATACTAGTCCATATCACGATTTAATTGTAATGACCTACTTTTGATTAATTCATTCAAGCGTCGACATTCCACCGACATTTTTTTAATAACTGGATTCCGCGATTCCATCCGTGTTTTCCGCATCGCGTAAATCATAGGGCCCTACTTTCATTTTAAATCTAATTCCTCACCAGTCTCACTTCCACAGATGAGGCCTTATCAGACCCGCCTCGACCTCCCAGCTCACCCAGCTCCCGTCCCTTCAACGAGCCCACCACCCCATGAGAATCTTTCTCACGCTGTGCACTAGAAGGGTTCGAGTGGCTGTGTCTTTGAGCAGAGTGAGGGCTCCAGTTAGCCAGGCTGGTCTCATTGAGGCTTAGCGGTGGGCTGGTTGGAATGTCGAAGTCAGGGTTCTTCCTGTACTCATCCCCTCCTCCGAGTTTAGGGGAGGGGCTGGAATACTCATCCTGGGTCTTCCACACTCCTTCATTCACCTGCCTGATTAATCCATAAAATAGCACTCAAAATGATGACGAGTAATTTACATTCGAGACACAGTCAGAATGTGTGTCGAGACAAGGACTGATTAAATAACCCAGTAAGTGGTTAGTAAGTGTTTGTCTACCTCCTCAGCGTGGAGAGAGTGTCTGTGATAGATTTGCAGCGTTTAAGCAGGGCGTCCAGTCTGTGTGGCTCCTCTTTCAGGAATTTCACAGCTTCCACTTCCACTCGTAACACCACACGCATTTTACTCTGGAGCCCTGGGAAAAGATCTGAACGAGAGAGACAAAGAGAAAAACAGACAGCCAGAGAAGTGAACAACTCTCTTCTGTAACTAAGGTTCAAGTGCCTGACTGTGAAGGACAGAAAAGAGTCTGTCTCACTCTTCAGCTCCGTAAGAGTCTCTCCCAGTTTCCTCAGCAGCGAGATTTTCTCCTCCAGCTCCTGCACTGTCACATGTCGGTGATTGACAGACATCTCCTTCTGGATTTCCTCCACTGACTTTTCCAGATCACTGTCGAACACAAACATCCGCTCTTTAGTTTTATCCCATATTGATTGTTTCAGAAAGAGCATAAACCTGCATGACATAATAATTGATGCTATCATAAAGCACCTCAGTGTTATTACACAGAAGGGCATCTTTTACATTCTGATGTTTCTGACATTTAAAAGTTGAAAAGTAGCACGAGATGCATGTGAAAATCCCAAGCCCACCTCCCTGCGCTGTGGCGTCGGCACGCATTTGAATAAGTGTCATTGCAGCAGGGTGTATTAGCACTAAACGACTGAGACACAGTCAGAGTGTTTACACTCGAAATCCAATTTAACCACGTCAAATAAATCCACCCCCCACAAAATGGTTTGTTACAAACAGCGTCCCGTTAATAATTGAATAACATCAACTGGCTGTTAGCTATACTTAATAACCACTATCAATTAAAAGCAACACGACTGATCTGGCAGCGGGTTAAAGAGGCGGATTTAGTCACCCTGCTGCTTTTAATTGGAACAAAATAAATCAATGAGATGCTGTCCATTTGTTGTACAAGCTAAAGGTGAGGTGCGGGTCTGCAGGATTTTGACTGAGACTGTTTATACCTCGCTTTCAGGTATGAGCTGATGAGAACCTATGCAATAAAAATAACTGGGAAATAATTTTTTGCACATTATGCAGCAGTGTCACTAAGCTAGCACCTCAGACTGCATTATCAGCACATTATGAGCACATATTGTGTGCGAGACGCACTGCAGTTGCTGTATGATGAGTTCCTCCTCGTTCAGATACTTGAGTCTCTCCTCTTCCACTAGGAGGCGCTGTCTTTGGAGAGGGTCTTCCTGTTTTCTCAGCGCATCTGATAGACGGAGACTCAGCTCTGTCTCGGTCCTCTTCAGCAGACTGAGTATGGAGTCCTGGTTCTGCAGCTACACACAAGCACACACATATTTTAAGAATGACCCATCATTGCATTTGCTTAAAGGGACTGTTCATCCAAAAATGACAATTCTTTCATTAGTTACTTACTGGTATGATTTTATTTCTTTTGTAGAAAGCAAAAGAAGCAAATCATACAGTGAGTGTCAATAAGGCCCACAACAACACTGGAACCCACTGACTTTTATTGCAGGGACAAAAATTCCTCAAAAAAATACTTTTTTTAATTTTTGAAGTATTTTACAAGAGAATTTAATGTTAGCCTTTATACTTTAATTCATGTTTAATTCAGTGTGTCCCTTGCCTTTTCTTTGTAATTATTTGTGAAATTTTCTAGCAATTTCTCAGTGAAAATTGGTTTTGTAGTGAGACACTAAAAAATGGCTAAATTGAAATGAAAAAAGGCTTTTGAGAACACACAGTTCTTGAAAATTCTGGAGTCACAAAATTAATAATAAAAAATTAATTTAATACATCAATACTCTCATAAAAAAAACAAGCAGCCTTTTCATAATTACAATAGAAATACTGGAAATATACTGTATGCCTATATGGGGGGAAGGGGGCTTTCAAATATTGGCTTTCGGTCAAAAAATTTAAGAACCATTGCTTTGAGATGTTTTATAATGCAGGACATGTTACTAGATCAACTTCCTATGGTGTTCCTAGAACAATATTCCCTTCAAATAAAATCGCAGCCCTTCTAGGTTAAGTATTAGTCTATGAATGAATGGTTGTTAAGCATTACAGTCTACAGAAGTTTCAGGTGTATCAGTGTAGGAGTTTTTATAGGTGGCTACACTGCTTGGGAGTTTTGCGTTTTACGGAAGGTCAGCTGTCACAATCCATCACAACACATCCATCAGATGACTCACATACAGTATGTGTGCATGTCTCACATTGACCTGTCTTTGACCATATGCAGCTGTCATCTTGAATGTGAAGGTATGATATTATAGAATTGACCTTGCTAGTGTGCGTGTTTGTGTATACGTGATCATATATATACTATCCTTGATTGTTTATGATGGATCACATTCATTTAAGGTCTCTTGAATGCCCTAATGTGAATGCGCATCCATGTCCTTGAGTTTATTTTCTAGTATTTTCAATCTGTGTATGTTGAAGGTTGTGTGGGAGTTGGAGTGCCAGACATCACCATAATGTTGTGATGTGTTAGCATTCTGCAGTGTTTGTTTGCCCTGAGAGAAAAAATGGGTGGACTTTGTCACTTGCATAGCGCCGATAATGAGAAAAGTGTGTAAAAACTGTTTTTGTACACTGTACGTTTGTGTGTACGATGCGATTTTAGTGTCATTTGGCGGTAGTTCCTCCTCGAGCTGAATTATTTATGAGTCTCATGCATTATTCAGCATATCCATGTCTCCTAGGTAACAGGACGCGGGCAGGGGCTGTGTCTCGATCTCTGGCATTCAGGCAGGTAATTGTCTAACTCAGGAATCTGTAGTTGTCATGACACCAGTGGCTTGGCTCTCGACAGCAAAGCTATTGACACCAATCTCTCTGACCATGCATTTGACTCTTTGGCTTCCAACTCTCATCCACCCCAAAATTATACAGTACCCTGCATTTCAGTGTGTTAAACGTTCATGAACTTAAAAAAAGACATCTTAATGAGTTTAATCAGTCTTTTTTGACTTCCTGTACAATTACATATATATAAAAAAAATCTCTCTCT
>JADLZN010006887.1:0-106720 GCA_018155175.1 Sinocyclocheilus anophthalmus | reverse complement strand
CCGCCAACTACAAAAAATATAATAAAATAAAAATAAAAACTACAAAAGTGTATCAAAACCAAAACTCAGTTTTATGGCTTCTGCTTTAACAGTAATCACTCCGCATATAAAGCAAACTAATGTGTCAAATTTCTCTGTATAAAAAAGGAAATCCCAGTGGTTTGCTATTTGTTGGACTGTAAAAAAGGTTTTAAATGAAGGGTATAAATCGTTAATTACCTTACAAACAATATCCCTGCATATCCAGTGACTATTTGGTATAACAAAGCTTCTGAATTGCATAGGGGGAATCCAACACATACTTCTACAAACATGACGTTTTCAAACATTCATTGCCTTTTGTGTTTAAAACTCTGTGATTTATAAAAGCGAGACATTTCGGATGTCCAAGCCTGTTCTGTAAGCATAGCAGTAGCCCTCTTAATCTAACGCAGAACACGTACACCAACAAAAACGCATGTAAATAAATAAGCAATAAATAATGCAGTAAATTAACATACCTAATTACAACAAAAATGTACATTATTGTGTGCATTAACATATGTTAATACTCTAGTGATCAATCAGTGGCGCATATAGTATCGGTTTTCTGAGAATCACAATGCCTTTTGTTTTAATATTACAGTCTTTTCAAAATACAGTCTCGTCCAGAAACTCATTAGCTGCTATTCTTTGATTTAGGTTCTCTTTTCATTAAAGCTTTTATTGTGTTTTCAGCCGTAGAACAGCAGTAATCCTCATCTACGCTTGTAAAAACGAAACATCTACAAAATACTAGCATGACATACTAACATGCACACACACTCACACACTTCCGTTATGGTACAATGAGGAGTTTGAGACCACCTGTATGTAGGAACCGGAGTAAAAGCAGAACATGTAACTAATAATACACTTAACTTCATTAATTCCTTCATATTACAAAACAAGAAGCAATTAAGCACATCATAATGATTTTTTCCTAATTACATCTATTATATCACATATATCCCGTTTTTTGCTTATATAATATATGTTTTACAAAATACACCTGCTGTTATTTAAAACATAATAGGGAGCAAATTAATTAGTGTGCTTTAGTTTTCACTCTTATTAAAAATAAGAGTGAAACTGGTACTTATGAAAAAAAAAACCAAAACAACAAAAAAAAACAATTTTTTTTCCCCCCGCTAGGATTCATTCAGACTACAGCCCTCAGAGACACCGTAATCACTGCTGCAGGTAGAAGACAAGAAAAGGCCGTAAGGGGTCTTCAGTCCATTTGTTTTTTTCCTACAATAGGCCTACAAATACCGAATGCCTCTAAATGCGGTTACTATGTACAGTCCACTCAGACAATGGACTCCCCACACAGAAAGCCTTTCATGTGAGTCTAAATGTCCCTCTACGGCAAAAATAATAATTTCCCCAGCATTCTGGCAGTCTGACTGTGCAATGCAGGGGTGCATAAAGGAATATTTTTCGGCGGACAATCACAAGGTTGTATTGTATATAATCTTGGAGTGATTTGTTGGTGAGTGAAATATGAGTGTGTCGGCTTGAGCATTGTTACTGCAAGAGAAAACAGAGAGCTGCTCCGTGTATGATCAGAGAAATGAATGCCAGTTTTGATGAAGCGCTGTCTGTGTGAGTGTCTGATTTTAAATGTATCTAAGGGGATATTCTTGCCTCACTGTGACAGTTGAGATTCTTGGAACATTGTGGTGGTGGGGGAATGGAATGGAACATTAACAACAATATAGAGCATGTTTGTGGGAGAACTCTAGAGGGTTCAGAGGACTAATTCCAGCCCCTGTCACTCAAATCCTACAGATAGCCAGCTCTAACAAAGCCCTCTCTGGTATTAATAAGCCATGCTGATAGTGTTATTTATATTTGCCAATGTACAAATAGCTGGGCTTACTTTTGGGGTAGCAGTGTCATGATCAGGAAAAGCAAACTGGATGCTGTTTAAGGTATAAATATACAGTGTAAAAAAACAAATAAATCATTTGTGATTGAAGAGAAATGTTTGTCCCCCCAATTTGGCTGAAAGTAATTTAAGGGTAATTTTTCCTTCTGTTAGAAAGTCAGAGAGAGGTAGAGTCTATAAAGCGGAGAAAGACAGGGATGGGTTGCCTGGTTTGTGAGGGTCTTTGCTCTGTAATTTCCTTTAAAAACTCAAGTGTTTGTGAATAAAGAGGCCCAAACACCTGTTTTTCAAAGCCCCACAAAGCCCGCAATTTCTCTCTTCTAACAGAAATAAGAATGGAAAGAAAACCTGTGCAGAGGCATTTGAACACTCAGCTGTGTGTGTGTGAACTATGAGAATTCCTCCTTATTTCTCAGGGAGTGGTGGGTGTGCTTCATTTTCACTCCCACAATCACAAATGTACACTGTAAAAAGCCTTGTCATCCTCTAGATCACATAAATTCAAGCCCTGAATCTGAACTTCTAATTTAATTTCATTGGTGTAACCAAATGTAGTCAAGTTTATTAAGTCATATTAAATACCATCCAGTCTGACCTTATTATGAATTATTAGGAGTCAGCATATTCAAGCTTTGAGGATTACTCTTTATTCTTGGCTCATTTTGAGTCAGACAAGACCAATTAAGTGATTTGTTAGCTTAAGATTTGTTTACTGAATCAGTCCTACAAGGCAGGACAATGGTTCCTGAAGGGCAGTGAGGTCATCCCATATACACAGAATTATTAACCTGTAACCACGGAGATGAAAATACATGGCATTGTCTGGAAGTAATTAGGAGAGCCAGGGGCAGCATGGGAGCGGCTGGATGCCTTTCTCTAGCCCCACCATCCACAATCTATTCTCTCTTTTCCACCCTCCCTCTCACATTCCCTCACTCTTTCCCTCTTTCTCGCCCTCTCTTTCTCTCTCTCACACTCTACTGTATTAATAGCTGTGCAAAGGTTTTTTGTTCTACTCCTTCTTCTCTGCCAGGAATCTGTGCTGGACATGGAGATCCAGGCAGGGCAACAGGAGGAGATTAAACGATCTGTTCCATTGTGAGTGCATTGGCTTTGGGCCAGCGCCGGGCTAGAAACGTCAAACATGTCTCACACAAACACATGCAAACAAAAACATGCTAGTATGTTCAAGTAAGCTCCTTTAACCCTCCTGCCAAGGCGTAAAAATTATACAGGCGCATATTCATACACATTAGCCTCATAAATAAAGACTTGAAGTCCAGCAGCCTCGCAAATGTGGGTGCTTAAGTGAATCTTTGCAAACAAATGCTCAGCCTTTAAGCCTTTGGAAGCCTACTTGGCTACCTGGCAGGCTGTCCAAATCTAGAAAACTCCCAGCATCAAAACCGAATTTAAAGCCCAGCATGTCAGATCAAACGGCATTCTTCTGGGCTTCATGTAACCAAAGTGGACCATTTTAAAAACAGCTCGACTTTGGCAATATTAGATGGCTGAATGCTTGATGTACTGGCACTCTGGGGTGAAGCAAGTCAAAGCAAGGAGGGTGTTTCTCACACTGCCAGAGCCAAACATAGGATTTGAATTGCTGTTATGGTCATTTGGTGAAGCTTGGCAACATGGGGTATATGTAGAGGAAAAAAGGTCCTTGCTACAGATGTGTGGTGTGTATAAACATGTTACGTAAGGCATAAATGTTTATGTTTATGTTCATGTCATAGCATAGTGAACGGTGTATGTCAAAACTATAAATGTTAATGGTTCTTTGCCAGTTTAAAACGTCTTGATTGAAAAATTCTTGCAATATGACAATCCACAGAAAAGACAGACATGAGGATGCATTTTCTTGAGCTCCTAAACAAAAACAACATACATATTCATTTGTTACATACTACAAGTCAAATTAATATTATGACATTTACAGTTTATTTACTTTAATAGTACATCCTGAAATATGCTGTCTTCCCAGAGGAAAAAGTGCATTACGTCTGTTCTTAGGGTAAGAAAATGCTGCAAATTCTGCTAGTTGCTACAAGCCTAGTGGAGGATGTTAAAGGAGTTGTTCACTTCCAGAATGAAAATTCTGTCACCATTTACTCAGCCTCATGTAGTTCCAAACCTGTATGAGTTGCTTTGTTGAACACAAAAGAAGATCTTTTGAAAAATGTTGGCAGCCCGAACAGTTGATGGTAGCCATTGACTTTCATAGTATTTTTTTTTCATACTATGGAAGTCAAGGGCCACAACTGTCGGATACTGACATTTTCAAAATATCATTTGTTCACAAAAAAGAAAAAAACTTGTACAGGTTTGTAACAAGTGGAGGGTGAGTTAATGATGATAGAATTTTCATTCTGGAAGTGAACGACTCCTTTAATGCAGATGATTCAGTCTCTTTGAAAAGAGGATTGACTTTTGTGACTGAGATTACTGAAGAAAACCATCAACAAAGAGTGCAATTAACAATGTACTAACAATGTTTTTTAAAAAGAAGATTTGTCTTGAAAGAATATGAATTTTGAACAGTGAACAATCACCGGTAAACTGAAGTACTACATATTTTATGTATAAAATGTTTGAATATATTTTGTATATTTTACACTCGCTTGTCAATGTGAATTAATTCAACTAAAACTAGATGCTGTTTTGAGTAAAACTGACTAAAATGAATCAATATAACTTGATGAAATATTGACTAATTTTTTGTCAAAAGACTAAATCTATGGCTAAAAAAACTGTGAAACATCTAGAGAACTACAACACAAAATAGTTGAGAGATTTCAAAAACCCATTGTCAACCAGTCAACCAAACCAAGATGCTAGAAGACAGCCGCTAACATCTAATCTGAATTTAAAACAAATAACCTGTTTAAAAATGAACTCTGAAACACTGTTGAGAGCTACAACACAAAATAGTTAGTTGAGAGATTTGTGAAACCCACTGTCAACTAGGTTATCAACCCGAACCAAGATGCTAGAAGATATCTACTCTGATGGCATTGCTAATTTGAAGAGCAATGTAGAACAGCTGAAAAAAAGAAATCAATAAAAAAAACTTCTTAGACAAGGATTTGGAGGTCAAATCCAGGTCATATAATCTTCATAATTTGGGATTAACAGCGTGAAGCTAAGAGGAAATCAACTGAGTTTATGATTAATACTGAATATCTGCAATATCTATTGGCGCCTGTGTATGTCTATATCCTTTCTCTGAGATTTTGAGCATGCTCTAACAGAGTTTCCACAGATAACACCCGTGCAAATCTTATCTTCCTCCCACCCCAATCTCCACTCTCTCTCACATGCCCTAGAGAAGTACAGCGGAACACACACACATTTACTCCACTGGGAGTCAAAGTGTCTGACTTTTACAATGCAGTAACTATGTTGAGGCACTGTAGAATCAAAGATAACCTACTGACCCCTAAACAATTTATTCACATGAGCAGTAATGGAGGGCAAGAGGCTGTTTTGTGCTCGGGGCCAAATGTAAACGTGTGGTGGGACCAGGTTCCACAGGTGTGGTTCCCAGCCAAGCACCTGTCCTTCAAACACGAGAGACTCCAGAGGAGTCCAGCAGTGCTATATCGACACCACATCCCATTGAATAAAGAAAGGAGGAGGGTGTCCTGGGTGTTCTTTAAATCCTGATTCATCCAGTGTACTTCAAATGAGGCAGAATGTTGACACAATGGTCCATTGAAACCACAGAAATGCTGCGGTAATTGGCAACAGCAGTGCAGGACTCCTCTGTGGAGACGGCGCACAATGAGGGCAGAGCAAAAGCCTGAACTCTGGACGGGAAGAGGAACACAGGATGATCCAGTTCATGTACATTTGTTTTGACAAGTTTTGACAGTAAAGTTGCAGCAAAAACATACAGTGGGGCAAAAAAGTATTTAGTCAGCCACCAATTGTGCAAGTTCTCCCAATTAAAAAGATGAGAGAGGCCTGTAATTTTCATCATAGGTATACCTCAACTATGAGAGACAAAATGAGAAAAAAAAATAAAGAAAATCACATTGTAGGATTTTTAAAAGAATTAATTGTAAATTCCTCGGTAAAATAAGTATTTGGTCACCTACAAACAAGCAAGATTTCTGGCTCTCACAGACCTGTAACTTCTTCTTTAAGAGGCTCCTCTGTCCTCCACTCGTTACCTGTATTAATGGAATCTGTTTTAACTCGTTATCAGTATAAAAGACACCTGTACACAACCTCAAACAGTCACACTCCAAACTCCACAATGGCCAAGACCAAAGAGCTGTCAAAGGCACCAGAAACAAAATTGTAGACCTGCACCAGGCTGGGAAGACTGAATCTGCACTAGGTAAGCAGCTTGGTGTGAAGAAAAATAACTGTGGGAGCAATTATTAGAAAATGGAAGACATACAAGACCACTGATAATCTCCCTCGATCTGGGGCTCCACGCAAGATCTCACCCCGTGGGGTCAAAATGATCACAAGAACTGAGAGCAAAAATCCCAGAACCACACGGGGGGACCTAGTGAATGACCTGCAGAGAGCTGGGACCAAAGTAACAAAGGCTACCATCAGTAACACACTGCGCCGCCAGGGACTCAAATCCTGCAGTGCCAGACGTGTCCCCTGCTTAAGCCAGTACATGTCCAGGCCCGTCTTAAGTTTGCTAGAGAGCATTGGATGATCCAGAAGAGGATTGGGAGCATGTCATATGGTCAGATGAAACCAAAATAAAACCTTTTGGTAAAAAATATAACTTTTTGTTGTTTGGAGGAGAAAGAATGCTGAGTTGCATCCAAAGAACACCATACCTACTGTGAAGCATGGGGGTGGAAACATCATGCTTTGGGGCTGTTTTTCTGCAAAGGGACCAGGACGACTGATCCGTGTAAACGAAGAATGAATGGGGCCATGTATCGTGAAATTCATTCATTTTGAGTGAAAACCTCCTTCCATCAACAAGGGCATTGAAGATGAAACGTGGCTGGGTCTTTCAGCATGACAATGATCCAAAACACACCGCCCAGGCAACGAAGGAGTGACTTCGTAAGAAGCATTTCAAGGTCCTGGAGTGCCTAACCAGTCTCCAGATCTCAACCCCATAGAAAATCTTTGGAGGGAGTTGAAAATCCGTGTTGCCCAGCGACAGCCCCAAAACATTACTGCTCTAGAGGAGATCTGCATGGAGGAATGGGCCAAAATACCAGCAACAGTGTGTGAAAACCTTGTGAAGACTTACAGAAAATGTTTGACCTCTGTCATTGCCAACAAAGGGTATATAACAAAGTATTGAGATGAAATTTTGTTATTGACAAAATACTTATTTTCCACCATAATTTGAAAATAAATTCTTAAAAAATCCTACAATGAGATTTTCTGGATTTTCTTTTCTCATTTTGTCTATCATAGTTGAGGTATACCTATGATGAAAATACAGGCCTCTCTCATCTTTTTAAGTGGGAGAACTAGTACAATTGGTGGCTGACTAAATACTTTTTTTCCCCACTGTATATAATGAAGCTGGCATCTTGTTATCATGAGTCATTGTCATTGTGACGAGTGGGGGCGTGGCCGAGAGCCGTGGGAACGGAGCGAGGCCGGTGGAGTAATTGATAATGAGCGACACCTGCACCACTCACCGGTCTCGAGTCCCACGGAGGAACTCCAGAAGGATAAAGAGGAGTGACAACAGTGTAGGACGAGAGAGGACCAGGCCTGGACTTTATTTTGTGTTTTGGTTGTTTGTGCACAACAGTCGTCCGCGAGGGGCTGTCGCGCTATTTTTTGTGTTTATTTTATTATTAAAGTTTTAAGTGTTCGCCGGTTCCCGCCTCCTTCTTCCCGAACTACGAACTGTTACAGTCATATATCTATCATTAATTTATCCATCGTTCTTTCTATCTATCTATCTATCTATCTATCTAATACAAAAACCCTTTGTTGATGGTTTTCATCAGTAATCTCAGTGACAAAGGTCAATCCGCACATCTTCTCAAAGAGACTTTGAATTTCAATTAATTTTAATTCTACTTCTTTACATTCAAATTCAAATTTCACATATGCATCTCGTTTGCTGAAACCATTTAAATTCAAATTCAGATGACTATGAACTGTAGTGAGAGAGGTCAAGCACAGAATGAAAGACAGATGGAGAGGACGAGTTTCTGGAGACATTGTTTCGTGTGAGACAGAATGATAGTTGAGAGACAAGAACAAGAAATGCCTCAGATACAGTGGCGGCAGTCTGAGATTGAACCCAGGATAAACTGTCATTTCCCAAGAACGGAAAGTACAACAGGCCTCTGAAAGAATCAGAGACAGACACGAACTTAGAAGGAAGAGTGTGAGATAAAGTGTGATACTTATGATATCTGCAGGTGCTCTCAGTACAGCCACGTGGAGGCAGGCCAGCACACATCCCCACGTGAAGTCTGGCTGTCTTTTTCCAGTCTTTCTCTCTCTCTCACTCACTTTTTCCTGCAGGCTGAGCCTGAAAAGTAGTGCTCCACAGACCTGCCACAACAGTCTCTGAGTATTTTACGAGCCCAAAGCGTAGCTCTCTCATTATGCGGTTGGCAGGTGTGGATGTGGCAGGGAAGATAACAGCCTTCCTTGTCTCTACTGACTCACAGCCAAAATCAACTGCACTCCCTGCTACTAAAATTATGATGATTTAGAAAAACCATTTACAAACCTGAAATCTAAAACAAGACCTTATGAAACAATTCCATTTGATTTGCATGCTATGCAAATTATAGTATTTTTATACTTCATAGCACCGTGCTCTAAAGTAGTAAGTGACGACTGCATGACGTTTGAGTTTACTGTCACAAGCAGCAGCTGTTAAAGGCTTAAAGCTGACAGGTTCAACTCAACAGAGAGTCTCCTCAAACAAAATAAAGCTGTAGTCCTGTAATCCTGAATAGAGCCAGTTTCCATCATATCAAGAACTGCATTTTAGGATTCTAAATGCCCTCAACTTTGCAGCATATAAATATACAAACTATGAAATGTACATAATCAAATAAAGCATGCTTTAAATGAATGACATCTGTCAAAACCGCTTAAATCATCTTGGTTTGATCAGTACTGATGTGAATAAAACATCTGGGTTGTTTGAGCGTTTTAAAGTGTTTTAATTAAAAAATTGTAATTTCACAAAAATTTGGAGCCTTTACACAGACAAGTGAAGGCTGCTCTGAGTGAAGGCAGATATATTCCTGATCCAAATTATGTGCAAAAGCACAATGTTGCATAAAAGCCATAATAAAATATGCTGCTTTATTTCAGTGTAAATTAAAGGCAGCATCAGAGCTACCATAATTTACTTCCATAAATTCTACATGTATTAAGCACATATTAATAATTTAATTATTTTAAGCATCAATTAAATAACATTACTCCAGCAATTTAAATTCCCATGTAAATGTATTTATGCTTCATTAAACAGCCTCTTTTTAGGAATTTAAGCCACTTCGGGTGCAGCTTCTATGCCGCCTTTGCAGTTTAAAAAATGTGACCCTGTCTGTGAAAACCCAGCTAAAATCATTTTTTTTGTGATTTACTGTTTTCTACAAAAATTCATTCTTCATAAGATAAAGAACATTCTGTGAAAATGTAACATTAATATCTTTATTACTGACTGAGTAAGACCATGTCAAAGACTGAAATCAAAATCAAATTAATGGTTGAAATCAAACGTTGATGCTTCTTATCCCATAATTAGATTTTGAGACTTTAGCCTGGATTTCACAGAGAGGGTCACAAATAGATCCAACTCTAAATTCTGATTGTAAAATGACAATAAAATTGATATTAATTTGGCAAGTTGCTTAGTAGCTTGTCAACTGTAAACATACAAAAAATACTACATGGTGGTTGAATTATTTATTTGCATTGTGCCTAAGAACTCCCTATAACCATGTTATAGTTACCATAATGCATTGCCATATGTGGCTTAAGTTCATCATAATACTAGGGCGAAACTGTGGTAGTGTATCTGTCACTTGATTCAAACTTCATCCCACATTTATCAGAGACTGCGCCAAAGGTCTGAGACAAATTCTGCCTTTTCAAACATTCAGTTAGTTTGTATATGTTTTCCAGCTTCGGGCTTCTCTATGTCAAAATATTTAATTTTTGAACAAGTTCCTCACATCAATCCATTTTTTCCAGTTCTACAAAATAACCTCATTTGAGCTCACACTTCCATTTAAACACACATTCTCGCAAATGTCTACTCACATTAGTTTTGCTGGTGACGGAGAAGGTGGCTCTGCTGGAGAAGCGTGTGGTGGTGGGGCTGGAAGCAGAGCCGGTCAGAGCTGCTATGCTGGGGGCCACAGACAGTGGAGACTGATGCCCCGTGGTGCTGCTGTTGCTCTGTGGTGGTGCCGATCCTTCAGTGAGAAATGCGCTTCTGTCACACACCGACCCCGTAAGCATCTCTACCTGTCGGGTCAGGGCCTCTAACTGACCCCTGAGCTGCCGGTTCTCCTGCTGCAGCTGTGCCACGGCCCGGCCCAGAGGTCCGCTCACATTAATGGCCTCTTCTAGTCTCCGCTCGATGCCCAGCTTGAAAGCACTGACATCCACATGGATCTCACGTACGGCATCCCGCAATGTGGTTTCATAGCGGGCCAAAGCGGCACACACAGTCTCCCCTTCCAGAGAGACTTCGGCCACTGATGCCAATGGGCCTGCATCCATCTCCACTGTGAGTCCAGGTACCTTCCTTTACAGTCCTACACCTGTCTCTGATAATTCCCTCTTGAAATTGTTTAAAGTCCCAGATCCTATAGAAATCCAGAGGGATTGACAACAGTGACCTGTGGAGACAAAAAATGAGTCAGAAACAAACTTTGTTTCCTGATCTAATGAATAAAAATCATCTTTAAATCTCACTCAACTTAAAAAAGTACAGTAGAAAATGTTCAAATTGTGAGTGTTTACAGACCTTATGTTTCAGTATGATTTCTCTGCTGTGAGTGTCTGAGTGTGTGAGTTCAGCCCACCGTGCTGTTTTAAAGTACAGCTCTCACAGTCACGTTAACCTCCCTACTACTTCAGCCCGGGGGAGGGAGCAGAGAGAGGGAGGGAACAAGAGAAAAGAGGAGGAGAGATAGAGCTCAACTTTATCCCGGCTCCCCCTCTTTCTTTCCACTGTATTTGTATTAATCTTCACTTTCACAACACAGTGCTCTGTCTCTGCTCTCTCTCTCTCTCTCACTCACTGTTCCTCACTCTTTTTTTTTCTCCTGACAGATAAAGGCCACTGCTCACATTTCTCCAGCTCAAGCATGTCCCAATGTCTCAGCGGTGCTATATAAGAGAGGAACAGACACGCCTTTTGTTTTTTTCTGTCTCACTTTCGCTGGGTTCGGAGTGTGGTGGTTGAGGTCAGGATAAAGACTGCACTCTTAAAGTTTTAAAGTGCCTGCTTATACTGTAAAAGTGTGACAATATGCGGTTTAAAATGTCCTGACAAGTTTCCAGCAGCAAGCTATTTGCCTGTCAGCACTGAATGTGAAAATTCTGTGCGATGTGACACAATCACATCCAGTCTGTAAATATTATTTAAAGATTAATGTACAATTATGAGGTGTGAGATTTTGGGTTACCTAACGTGTTGCTGCAGAAATAGAAAAGTGCATCTGCAAACAGAAAGAAGTCTCTTATGCTCAAGGCTGAATTTATTTGATAAAATATGCATTAAAAACAGTAATATTGTGAGATATAATTAAAATTTAAAATAACTGTTTTCTGTTTGAAAATGTAATTTATTCCTGTGATGGCAAAACTGAATTTTCAGCATCCATAACTCAGGCTTCAGTCTCACGTGATCCTTCAGAAATCATTCTAATATGCTGATGGTCAAGAACATATCATTATCAGTGTTGAAAACAGTTTGTGCTGCTTTATGTTTTTTAAAACCTTTAGATTTTTTTTCAGGTTTCTTTGATGAATAGAAAGTTCAAAGGGACCACATTTATTTAAAAAATATTTTTTTGTAATGTTAGAAATGTCTTTACTATCATGCTTAATCAATTAAAGGCATCCTTGCTGAATTAAAAAAAACAAAATCACGTTAGACTGCCTGCCAAAACATTTTAGAATCCCGCCTTCTCATTTGAATACAATAGCTGAACTCATTTCAAATTAATAAACAAAGAGGTAATTCCATGGAGAATCCTCCTCTGTACTTCCTAAGAGTTCAAAGTCTTGTCCTTTCCAAACTGACCTTGCGTCCTGTGATGATCAATCAGTGTATAGACAAAATGAGGGCCGATTGGATTTCAAGAGTTTGCTTTTTAGGGTGAATAGAGGGACATAATGGATCTGGAGGAAGTGGGCTTGTTGTGTTTGCGTCTGTGTTTGTCTTTTGTGGGTGAAGGGATGAGTGAAGAGCTGCAACAGAACCCCGGCACAGCAAACAGGCCTAATCACATAATGAGGTGCAGGGGGGCTCTGGGTTGAACTAACGGCCTGTAGCACAACCAATGAGTCCTGGCCAACTAACTGAATTAACTTTGCATTCCAGCCCACTGTTTACTGTAAACACTGGAAGCCGCAGGAGAGTGGAAGTGATTTATAGCTGTACACACTGGGCATGTGCTTATCAACTTTACATAACAGAGCTGTGAGCGAACGCAGGAGGAAAATGCCACGCTGAGGAACAGGATATCTATTAATCTTTCGTCAAGACATCTTGATCTAGACAGATCTAAAAAGAGGTTCTTCAGGAGTCAGTCTTGCAACATATCTGACTCAAAGTTTGCTGGAAATTCTCTGCTAGCTTCTGACTCTGAGCAGGTGTTTTTTTACTCCCCCCCCCCCCCCCCATCCCTCCAAATAAGATTTCCATCTTGCAATGATGGGTTGTAAATGTCTCTCAGGATCAGCAACAGGCACATGGAGGAATGGCACAATGTTGTGCTTTTCCCTGGCAGTTTGTTATTGTATCGAATGCAGCCACCATTTCTTCCCTTTTGCCCTTATCTGATCCTGAGATACATGATGGTGATTCTGAGAAGTCGAGCAGAATGGATCAGACACGCTTTTTGGATCAGTAGCACCGAGACAGACCAGTGCAAGACCTCACATGCTCACGCAAGATCTGTTTACTCTTATCTGAGGAGGGATCAGTGACAGAGATAACCTGCACAGGTATTTTCAACACTGACATGAGAGAAGGACTCACCTGTAAGATTATGTCTGATTTAAACATACTCATGCATACAGTCATTGTGCCAAATTTGTACAAGATTAACAAGTCAGATAAACAGTCATGAAAGACTGCTTTGTTTATTTTTAACACTTTCAGCAATCATGTAATTATGTTGAACTTTCTCCATAGTTGTTATTTTACAAACAAACACTGCATGCTTACCACAAGCTATAAAAGGTTTGCATTGTACTGTGCAGCTTTTCAATTGTTTCCCGAGTAAATAGGACAGCATCGGATGTTCAGGTTTTTTTCTGCTACTCTCATGTTGCAGTTTTTAACACAAAAACAAGTTCTATGTGAACATCCCCTTAAACCAGTTTAAGGGCCGGTTCAAAAGAACTGCATTTGTTTGAAATAGAAATCTTTTTGTAACAAATTTCTTTACTGTCACTTTTGATAAATTTAAAGCATCCTTTTGTTTAAAAAAAAATCACATTAGGTTGCCTGCTAAAACATTTTTGAATCCTGCGTTCAGATTTAAATACAATAGCTGAACTAATTTCAAAGTACCATGCCAATATAAAGGACTTTCAACACGTTTCAGCACTGAAGAATACTAGATGTTGGGAAGTGGAAGGAAGGTCTAGAGACATGTCTTTGGAACTTCTTTTAACTTGAGTGCAGCTTTTTAGGAACGCCTTGTCATGAGTGAGACACTGTAAAAGAAGAAAGCGCAATGGTCAAAGATGTCTTGCACATGTTTACATAAAAAACTATGGAAAATGAGTGCAATGGAATGCAAAACCAAGTTCTGTGTCAACAGCCCCTAATACCTTTGCAGCCCAACAATATGCTGTAAAGTGACAAGCTATCAAATGTAATCACGTTAATCAGGTTGTATCTTAACAGCTAGGGCCCACACCAAAAGCTCACTGGAATCGAAGAATATATAATCAAAAGACATGGATGGAGAGAGACTGATTGGGGAAGTTGAGAATTAAATAATGTGTGACAAACTGACAAATCCCTCAAGTTTTACAAGAAAACCATAAAAAGCATGGCATTTATTGAAGCTTTTCGGAAGTTAAAAAAAAAGATATGTGAACAACTTTACGCTTTTTCAAAACATGCAAACAAGGAAAAGTGATCTGATTGGCTATGTTTGGTGATTGATTGTTTCATGTCATGCCCCATTTATGCTTTTGGTGCTGGTTTGCTGTTCTTAGCTGGTTTAAGCTGGTCTCCCAGCCTAATTAGTTGACATGCCTCTAGCAGCTGAAACAAACTAGCTAAGAATGTTTAAGCTTGTTTTGCAGCAGTGAAGATACATTTTTGTGGAATCATGTAAAAATCTTTCTAGCAATATTAACTATGACTTATTATAAATGGATCAGTGGTGCCCTCCCAAAATAACCAGTCTGGCCTTATTCGAAAGAATGAGGCATGGTGGGAAACATGCAGTAAACAGTCAAGTTAACCACAAATCATGAATTCTATGTCACTAAACTTTGACACACACCGGTTGAACCACTAAGGCTTTAGAGCACATGGTTCTTTAACCACATTCAGCCGTGATGACATAGACTGAAATTTTTCCTGTTCACATTGAGAAAATGTCAACCCATCAGTCTAAAGGCTGAAGTTTCATCCTCAGTTTGAGCGAACCAATGCCCTGCGAACCCTGTCTGGCTTTCATCTGCTGTTGACAAACCTCCGATCCTTTTAAAAAAACAAAAGCCCATCTATTTCACCACGTGTAAAACCCATTGTGGGTTTCCTGAAAACATATCTGCGTGGCCATTACATCAGAGTTTCCATGGGAACCCAGAAGTCCAAACACGTCCAGAAGAATAACAGCCAAATCATGATGTCATAGTCACTTCAAAGTCAATTTAATTAAGTGCACATGGTGCCAAGTGAGAGAGAGGGGGAGTGCGAGAAGCAGACAAGAGAACAATAAAACTGATTAAAGTTATTTTTGTGATATTCTTGGCATTTTCTCAGAGGCATAAGCAGATCAATTTCTGGCAGGCTGCACCATGACGTGAGTTATGGTTGAAATGTGACTATAATGCATATCTGAACCAGAGGTGATTGATGTCATGCTCTCACAAACCATTCACATACTCACACACATCACTGAGATGGACACCGAACAGCCAGTCTTGTCCACTCTGGTGTGACAGTGTAATCCTCCAGCTGAAGAAATGCCCTTATGGTGAGGAGAACGATGGGGTTGAAAGGTGAAAAGAACAAGGATGTGGAGGAGGGGGACACATTCCCCAAATCCCAGCCGACCTCCTGAGATGACTGGCTCCGGATAATTACAGGCCCGTTTGCTCTGAATGGCCAGGATGGACTGACTGAGCTGTACTCTGTGTTGATCTCCACTGCTGCACACACACACATAAACAGCCTCTTTTATCAATCGAATACATATGCACATAAGCATGCCTAAGAGGAATATGAGATTACATCCAAACCACATCAGAACTCACCGCAACACAATTACCCCCTGATTCAGTGCAGTTTGCTTAAACCCTTCGATCAACACTGTACTTAATCTTGTGTAGAAACGTGGTCTAGTGGTCTACTGGGATGTCTTTACAGTGGAGAAAGTGATTCCGACTTCATCTCATCCATGAAATGAGCCTTGTCTTAAGTGGGCTTTGTCTTTAAAAGGAACAAGTAAACAGAAACTATTGTGACAACAAGTGCAGAGTAATTACGTCCACTGCTCAGTGACTTAATATTGCGTTTGGATTTAGGCTGAGGTTTGTTAATATTTATTTACTTAATGTCTCAAAATCACAATTTCCTTCCAAATTAAACAGGCTGTTTGTCATTCTGGCGTAAACTAAGCTACACATTGCCCAACCTTTAAAAAGAACAATGGGGAAATTATAGTGCTCAATGAAAGCTGTGGATCATCTCATTTGGATTACATTAAGGGTTGAGAAAAGATCCAAAAAGTTCTATCATTCTACAAATGTGGGGAAAAAATTAGTCCAAAAGTTTGAGGAAAATCTGGGATTTATTTAATTTATACCCTGAAATGAAAATAAATATTTAGGATTGTGGCGTTAAATAAATATTATTAAATATTTCTAAGACTAAATCAAATATGTAAATTTGTGCCATATGTCCTGCTTCCATGGATCATCTCAGATAATATGATAATCAGGGTTTACACAAACTTGTGGATGTCAATGAATAAATTATTCAACTTAATTAAATTATTTAAATGGTTTTAAAACAAAAAATAAAGTATTATTCAATTCAACATCACTCATGTTGTTATGCTGATTTAATTCAAAGAAAATTAAAAAGAAAAGAGTGAAAAATAGACCTCACTATTTTTTACACTACTGTTCAAAAATTTGGTGACTCATATAAGAAAATAAAGAAAAAATAAATAAATATAAATAGAAAATATCACAAAAAAAAAATAAATAAACTTTTATTTAGCAAGAGCACATGAAACCGAGCAAACGAGACAGTAAGACTTTTATATGTTACAAAAGATATTGATTAAATTCCATAACTGTGTGAATTCTGATTCATCAACAAATCCTAAAAAAATCAGCACAATTGTTTTCAACATTGATATAAGAAATGTTATTTGGGCACCAAATCAGCATGTTAGAATGATTTCTGAGGATCATGTGACACTGACTGAAGACTGCAGCTGCTTTACAATCATAGGAATGAATACATTTTAAAATATATATAAAAGAAAATGACATTTCAAAATATATCAATAAAAAAATTATTATATAATTTCACAATATTACTGTTTTTCCTGTATTTTTATTAAATAAATTTGCAGCCTGGGTGAGCACAAGAGACTTCTTTCAGAAAAATTGTAAAATGTTACCAGCCCCAAATATTTGAACAGTATATGAGTGCAAGAAAAACAGCAGAAAGTAAAAGCACACACAATAAATGCAAAAACGTCTCCACAAAGCTGCAGCCCCTTTCTGAGAAGCAGGAACTATCAGTCTGCAGCCCATGCCAAGAATAATACTTTAGCAATGATAGATTTTCTAGGAAGCAAGTAAGAGTGATGTAATCGAGGCAACTCAAGCCAAAACACATTTTCTGTCATATCCATCTATTGTTTCTGCAATCTGCTCTGCTGTACCGAAACTCAGCTAAAACCTCCCAGGCTCCTTTGCCCTACAGCAGCCTCATATTGCATGACATCATCCAGTCTCTTTAACCGTTAGAAGGCGAGGCCACATAGTCTTTAACGCATGCACGCACACACAGACACAAACATACACAACAGTGCACTTGAAAAATCATCATTGGTATTAGTGTTATCGTGCTGAGAGTGATGAGCTGGGATACGTGTGCTCCTCTGGAGTGGTTTGGACAGCGTAATAATGGGCTTATTTGACCGTGTTCCTGATGAGAGTTACATGAGCTGTGCAGAGAATGACCATTTTGGTTTCTCACTTGAGGGAAGAAAAACATATTTTTTCTATTAGTGGTTGATGTCAGCATGTAGGCTACGATAGTGGTCTAAAGTGGAAGAAAAAAAATAGTCAAAACATAAAATGAAAATACTGATGTGCATATTTTTACTCTACATGTCATCTGGTTCCATAATGCATTTTATAACTGCATGTTTAAGAGAATAAAGGCTCCACCAGTAACGGTTTGAACTCAAGTAATCGTAAAAAATAAATACACATAATATAATAATATTAAATTATAATCACTGTTATTTAGTATCCTCAAAATTCTAGTTTAATTCTTTATTACTATTTGAAATATTTATATTTTCGTTATATACTATATTAATGTTATATTTCTGTTTTTTGTTATTATTGATTATCTTTTAAATAATATGTCTATATTCGTTTTTATTTAATTTTTTTTAGTTTTAGTTATTTTAGTACCTCAAGTTAAACTAAATGAAAATGAGAAATGTTACCTTGGAAACTAGCTGAAATAAAATAAGTTTACGTTTTTTTTATTCTATTTTGTACAAAACAACAAGTTTTTTATTTTTATTTATTTATGGTTTAATTAACTACACTCTATAACTAGATAATTTAATTACCTAAAAGTATATAATATAATATATATATAGATATAATAATATAATTTGTTTTTTAATAAAAATTTATTTTTAAAAAAAAAATATAATATAATATAATATAACATAACATAACATAACATAAGCAAGAAATTCAGCGGAATATTTCTTATTTGATTCTTTTATGCGCCAGTTTCCAATACTGCTTATTTCCAAGTGCTGGATAAACAGTCAGTCAAACAAAGGCTTGTGTGAGAGCAAGAGAATGCAAGCCCCTGTAAAATCTTTCATTTGGTGTGAGCTATTCACCATGACGGTTGAGAGGCCCTTCACAGGCTGAAGCACGGAGGCCCCTCCAGGTGAATTAAACTAGGTGTCTGTGTGTGTTTGAGTATGTGTAACATTCCTAATTGTCTGAACACAAAGAGACTTTGGAATGAACATTCAGAGTGAGCTACAACATATTATTAGCATGAAGTCTTTGCACACAAATCAGCCTTTGACACAACGCAAACACATCACAGCGGGCCTGTGAGCTCAGAGCGAAAGTGTTACTAATTTGTGCAATAACAGGCTTTGACGTGGCATACGTGCATGTGCTCACCTGCGAGGGATCAGAGCCAAATGTATGTAATCACTCATACACCTGCCTATTGCAGTGTGGTCACACTGCAGTAACAGTATCAGCCTCCAGTAAGAGTGCTTTGTAGCTCATTAGCAGCCATTCACCCTGGTAAAAATACAGTGAAATATTATGACAAGGCACTAGTGATATTTTCACAATGATGAAAGTGAAAGAAGAATGAAAAGAAAAGCAAAAACATATCACACTGCAATTGGAACTGACAACCAATTCATATGGCAAATGTTGAACACTTAAGTAGTATATATACAGTATATTAGCTATCATTTATGTTCTACTAAAGTTTTGTTCTACTACATTATACAGCACAATTGACCACTTGGGAGCCTTTCATGTCTTGCAAATGTATGTATTGTAATATAAATAGCATATATCACTACAGTATTTAATAGCCTACCATAGAAACGTGTTTCTAGCTGGGAAATCTGCACTCAAATGTTATAAATAATATGTTATTTATAATATGATAAAATGTTAACATCAGGCCATAGTGTTGATCCTCTAGGAAGCAATGGACACCACCACAACTGAAATTTACATTTATATGTACATCACAAACTGCAGACACAACAAATACATAATTGATTGGTGCTTAAAATGTTCTTATTACAGTTGTGCTGCTTAATATTGGTTAGTTTCCCAGATTCTTTGATGAATATAAAGTTAATCAAAACAGCATTTTAATTTTAGTCTTTTAATTATTATTTTTTAGATGCCTACATAGTTGTTATAATTTTTTATTTCACTTTAGTTTTAGTTATTTTAGTACCTAGTTAAACTAAATGAAAATGAGAACTGTTGAAAGCTGAAATAAAATAATTTTGTTCTTACTTGACTTGCATGTTTGATGCTATTAATAATATATTACCTTCGTCCCCCACAACATTTAGCTTAACAGGTGAGGAGACTCACAGACAGTTAGAGGCAGAAGCAGGATGGGCCTGGAAAAGGTTATCTGCTGGGACACAAATCATTTTCAATGAGAGCCAGACAGAATTTAAAGTGATAGTTCACCCAAAAAATGAGACTTAGTTCTATCACATTAACTACTCACCCTCATGACGTTCCAAACCTATATTACTTTCTTTCTTCTGTGAAACACAAAAGAACATATTTCAAAAAGAACCTATATCCCATTGACTTTCATTATATGGACAAAAACTGTGTGTGGCGGTAATCCAGTCTACTGTTGGCAGTGCTGGGAAGGAGAAGTCAGAGAGGTCAGGGCATGTGCTGGAGGGATGAGGCGACTGCTGGGCATCTGTCACAGCTCAAGATAAGGCCAGTGGGCGGGTCTGGCGCGCTGCAGAGGTACAGGAGATTAGACATAATACAGAGAGCCGAACAGAGACAAGAAAGTGTGTCGGTAGAGGCTGACTTCTTACATCGGTCAGCTGTTGATAAGTGTCCCTGATCCAGGATCAGTCAAATGCAGACTCCTACCTTGAACTGAGATGTGCTGTTGAAAGATTATGCCTTTCCTTTCCCTGTAGGAATAATCCTTGCATGAGTGAGAATGAATGATGAGCAGCAGGATGAGTATCAGCAGAGCTCTCCCACACACCGCTCACTCAGAGACATTCTGACCTGGACAATTATTTCTGAGTCCACTCCCTACATCCCCACACCAGTGACTGCAGGGCGACTGTGCTGGACGTGCTTTACCTCTGACCCCTGCATAGTAGGAGGCTCAATAAAGCGAGTCATTGCTACATATAAAACACAGCATAGAGAATGAGAGCCTGTGAGTATATGGGTGTTTCTTTAGTACTTTTGGACTTGTTGACCTGTAAAAATGAAACACAATTTTCAAACTCAAAAGTTTAATTTGTCTAGTAACACATAAATGTATCACAGGACCATTTCTGTTGTCATGAACAAATCTCATTTCCACCACATCTCAAATCACTATTCTGTAGTGGAATTGATGGGGATATAAATTACATTTTTGTAAGACAATGGCAGATTTCTTTGTTTTGGATGAGCTGATTTCATTGCTAGCACTTTATGTGTCCTTTATACAAACAATTGTATCATAATTGTAATTTATTTTTTTTTACACTTTTTGCATAATTTGACAAATAATTTTTTTACTTGGGGGTATTCATTTGGATCAAATCTCTCTCAATAACAATTGTTTCAAACATTCACTGAGGGAACATAATGTAGTTAAAAAGTTATAATCTTCATACAATAATGTTTAACTGGTTTTATTGTTTATTCATTCTTTATATAACTTTAGAGTTAGGGCAAGGCAAGGCAAGTTTATTTGTATAGCACATTTCATACACAATGGTAATTCAAAGTGCTTTACATAAAAGAAAAGAAAAACAATAATCACAACAATAAAACAAGGAATTTAAAAACTTTGAAAATATATAAAAAAAAAAAAAAAAAATTGATTTAAAAGGTTTAAAATAAATTTAAGAAAACGATTATACATATAATAAAGTGCAATCAGTTCGGAACATAGCACAGTGCTCATTCAGTAAATGTACAGCTAAACAGATGAGTTTTGAGTCTGCATTTAAATGTGACTAATGTTTTAGCACATCTGATCTCTTCTGGAAGCTGATTCCAACTGCGGGTGGCATGATAACTAAAAGCATATTCCCCTTGTTTTGTGTGAACCCTTGGTATTTCTAACTGACTCGATCCTAATGATCTTTGTGGTCTGTTAGGTTTATATTCAGTGTGCATATCTGCTATATATTTAGGTCCTAGGCCATTGAGTGTTTTATAAATGAGTAAAAGTACTTTAAAATCAATCCTAAATATAATTGGAAGCCAGTGTAAGGACCTGAGGACTGGTGTGATGTGCTCAGCTTTTTTTGGTTTTAGTCAGAATCCTGGCAGCAGGTTTCTGGATGAGCTGCAGCTGTCTAATGGTCTTCTTGGGAAGGCCGGTGAGGAGACCATTACAATAGTCCACCCTGCTGGTGATAAAGGCATGAACAAGTTTCTCCAAGTCTTGACTGGAAACAAAACCTCTAATTCTTGCAATGTTTTTGAGATGATAGTATGCTGATTTAGTTACTGCTTTGACATGACTACTGAAACTAAGGTCTTTCTCCAGAATCACACCAAGATTCCTGACCTGATTTTTAGTTGTTAGACCCCTAGAATAAAGGTATGCATTCACCTTGAGAACTTAAAGCTTCATCGTTGTTTTACCAAATGCATGACGTATGCGGTTTTTTTCCTTGGTTACGGAAGAAGTTTCTGCAACACCAACTATTTATTTCACATCAATGCATTGGAGAGGGAGTCAATGTTGGCTGTAGTCATTGGAGATACGCTAGGTACAAATCTGTTATCATCTGCATAGCTGTGACATAGGCATTTGGTTCTTTCTCATTAGTTTGACTTAGTGGAGCATATACAGGCTAAACAAGAGCGGTGCAAGAATTGAGCCTTGTGGGACTCCGCATGTCATGGACGTCCACTTAGACTTATGCTCTCCTATACTCACATAATAACCTCTCCCTTTTAAGTATGACCTGAACCATTTAATTACATGCCAGAAAGCCCAACCAAGTTTTCCAGTCTCTCTAGTAGTATGTTATGATCGACATTATCAAACGCAGCACTGAGATCTAGTAGTACCAGCACTGATATTTTGCCAGAACCAGAATTAAAGAAAATATAATTTTTTATCTTAATGAGTGCTGTCTCTGTGTTGTGATTCGGTCGGAAACCAGATTGAAAATTGTCGAGGTATCCATTTGAGTTTAAGTATTTGTTCAGCTGATTAAAGACTACCTTTTCAATAATCTTTCCTATAAAAGGAAGATTTGATATTGGTCTATAGTTGCTCAATATGGTGTTATCAAGATTTCTCTTTTTATAAGTAGTATTCATAGTAGTCTCTAAACACTAACCCCCGGTTTCACAGACAAGGTTTAAGCCTAGTCCCAGACTAAAATGTAAGTCTGAGCTGTTTCAACTGAAAGAAACTTGCACTGACTGATCTTAAAATATATCGGTGCCTTTGTTTTGTCTCAAGATGCATACCAGTAGGCCTAATGTTTTTTTCTAAGACATGTTTATAAAAATTTCTTAAATGTCCTAAGTGAACTATGGCCTAATCCTGGCTTAGTCTAAG
The DNA here is from genome assembly GCA_018155175.1 of Sinocyclocheilus anophthalmus. Classification (NCBI taxonomy): domain Eukaryota; kingdom Metazoa; phylum Chordata; class Actinopteri; order Cypriniformes; family Cyprinidae; genus Sinocyclocheilus; species Sinocyclocheilus anophthalmus. The sequence goes on along the minus strand of JADLZN010006887.1, from coordinate 83,846 downwards.
CCCCGTCTGTGAAACCAGGCCTAAATGTTATTGATCTAATTGTGATGATTCATCCATGTTGTTTAATTTTTAATTTACAAAAAAAATTATTTGACCACATCCTTTTTTATTTAAACATCAGTGACTGATAGACATATACATATATACTAGACTTCACCAGAGTTTGCATTCAGATCTGCCTCCATCCAATCAACAACCACCCTACACTTTTTTTTTCTTTTTAAATAATCCATTTCATTTGGATGTACGCCAAAAACAAACAAAAAATCTGTCACTATTTCTGTAACATCACAACTTAAGAAAAATCAACCGCTGGGAAAAGTGCCCATAGTTGAAGAAACATCCCATTATGCCCCTCACTTATTTAATAAATAATGGACATTATTTATTGATTTTGTTTAAATTATTTTATTATATGTGAATAAAGAGACTACAAGATACTAGCACAGTGTAGGGGACTGGATGCCGGGTACACTGATCAAATGTACAGTTTAGAGGCCTATATGCAGAAATATCTGACCATGGAATGTTGCAACTGACCAATCCCAATCGAGCATTCCAGAGAGCTGTGCAATAAACTTATACTACTCCATATTAAATGAAAAGAAAGAACACTGAGGCATGCAACAGAGGCGCCAGAGCTATTGATGACTGTGTCTAAGTGCAAACACACTTGATTGAGCTGAAAGAGGGACACAGACGCTAACATGACTAATGGTAGAAAGATAAACAGTGACAGAAAAGACAGACAAGGTAAAGAGATAGAGAAAATGACTGGCCCCCAGTAGACCTGATAAACCGGTGTGGATGACTTCACTTCCCGGCACTAGGTCCAGAAGGCATAGGAGGAGATGGGGTCAGGGGAGGTCAGTGGACAATGAGGCTTTTCCATTCCTACCCAATTTAATGGCTGAGAATCTGCCCGACTGACCCTTCTCGTGTAGCGCTGCAGGGGAGGGTGTCTGATCCTGACTTTTGACCTCTCAGCTGGTCTTCTCTCCCAAAAGGAATCAATTTCTTCAGTCAGTTCAGCGCAAATCATAGGAATCAGATTACAAGCAGGAAAGACATCAAATGCAGGGTATGACATGCTTTACCAAGAGACCACGTTTTTGAATCTTGTACATTCATGGACAGTCACAAACTAATAGGAGCTCAGCAGGGAAACATCTTTGGGATCGTAGTTCACTGGTTAGTCTAAATCCTCCCTCACTGCGGATTCCTACAAAATAACAGATGACATAAAGATGGCTGCCATTAAATTACAGTACAGAGCTGCAATACAGAGGCGAGCCATGTGGATGTTAAAGCTATCACTCAGTTTGTGGCGTCAAATTTTTCTGAAGCTCACTTTCAGCTGACAGCTTCATCTTTAATCACCTCTGTGTCTGGAGAGCCAAGGAAAAACTTGGCGATATTTCCTGGCAAGTCCTCGGAGAACTTAATCATATATGGTCTAAAGCTCTGAACGATTGCTAAGCATTTTAGTACGTCTGTTCCATGACATCATGACTGAGTGCGCACGTATGCACATATGCTGCCCAATTTTCTAATAAGGGAAGCTGTGTGCATGTGTGCGTAGCGGTACATGATTGTTCCTCTTATCTTCAACCTTTTAAATGTTTCAAAGGTGTGTTTTTGTTTCAGCTAAGCACTTTCATCAGGATTTGTTTTCTTAGTTGGCATTCATTTAACATGGATCCACAGGTTTGTTTCACAGAAGGTGTGGAACAATTACCCTTTCTGTTCTCCCACTCGGTTTCTGTCTGTGCTGTGCTTTACAGAAAAAATAACAATAACAGCCTTAGGGGATGTGTTTTTAGGTAGGCCTATATGTTGCGTGCTTACCGGCATAAACCAATAAACACCACACCAAAGCAATGGCTGCTGAGATACAGTAAACTATTATCATCTGCCTTTGAGCCCCTTGAGCCCATTATGTCCCACGGCTATTTTCATTCATGTCATTCTCATGCTTCCATGTGTTGATGTGTTGGATCCCCTTTCATAGGCTTCCAGCCTATTTAAACATAGATCTTCAGACTCAGTTTTTCTCAGACTGATAATATTAGAAAAGCATCTCCCCACAGGCTCACTGTATAATCAAATGCATATGAACGTTAATGTTATATTGAATATCAATTCACCCTCCATTTTACTTCATTTTTAAGGATGCATTGAGTTCATTCTATTATTTAAAAATAAATAAATAAATAAAAAAAAAAAAAAAATTTTGACATTTAAATTAAATAATAATAATAAAAAACCTGCCCCTGAACAAAACTTTTACCACAAAAGTTGGCATCTGCTAGTCATTGTTTATTTTATTTTAAAGTTAACATTTTTGGTTTAGCATTATTGAGAAGTGCTATGACCTTCAAGAACACCCTATTTTTCTATGATCTAATGAGTGTCCATTATAAACGGTATCTCATATTCCGATGCTAAATGTTTCAGCTGTGAACGCACTAATTACACAGCCTAAACTTGTTTATATCAGGTGGTATTATACCAAGTATTTTATGCCAGCAGCTCACCCACTTATCCCCAACTCTGTAAAGATGAACCTCCTATGTAATCCTTTAAACGGAGAACTTAAAGCAGATGTGGCAGGCGCAGGCATGGATCTGGTGAAACCTCTGATTTAAGCTGACATCCAACAATATGAAATGGCAAGAAGTTAGTCAAGCCGATTGGCCATCTTGTCTTACTACACACTTATCATTGTTCTTCACAGGTGTCATCAGTGCTGAGAATACTCAATGCGCACCCCCACTAAAATACTACAAGTCAGAGTGCCAGCTAGTCTTGCATGCTGGCCATGGGAGAAATTTGATCATAGAGATGCAAGGAGGGAAAAGACAGTAGCGATAGAGACAAGAGAGAGATTTCCATTTTTATCAGAAGAGGCAGCAGGACATATATAGCAGAAAATAAGACGGATAACAGACAAACAGTCCATATAATCCTGATTATAAGTAAGAATTGGGGTGGGGGGGGGGGGGGGGGGGGGGTCTTGTGTAATCATTTATGTTAAAGTTAGATTTTATGGAGACAAATGGTCTAGCAATTTTATTGTGACACCAGAAAAATCTGCTGATACAAATGCGGACAAATAAAGGACTCGACCTCTGTGACGTAATGAGACAAATTTTGTTGTCCTACAAACACTTACTCAACTCCATTGACTGGAAGAAGACGAAATTGACCTATCCCCCTACCCGGATGTCTGAGGCTGCAGACGTATAGAGGTGTAATAAATTTGGCTTAAAGGGATAGTTCACCCAAAATGAAAATTCATCATCATTTACTCACCATCATATTGTTCCATATCTGCATGAATTTATTTTTCTGTTGAGCACATCCAAATGTGTTTGAAGAATGTTTTAACTATTTTTGTCCATCCAGACGATCATGGGTCCAAACAACAAGTCACAGTGATTTTTAATTGCATAGACAAAAACAAAACAAACAAACAAACAAAAAAAAAACACTGGCACTTTTGTGTTCCACAGAAAAAAAAGAATGTCATACAGGTGTGAAATAAAACTATTAAAAATAAAATATATAAAATACCTGAAATAAAATGAAAATTGAATATTAGATGGGAAAAATAAACCTAAATGAACTAAATACATAAACTTAAATAAACCTAAATCCTGCCTTTATAACTAAGTGAAAAAAATAAATATAAGCTGAAGTACTAAAATGACTAAAACTACAAAAAACAAAACAAAACAAAAGGTAAATAAAAATATTTCAGAAAATATGTAATGACAAAAACAAAATTACTAAAACTTAAAATGAAAACTGAAAATATAAAGCTAATACAAAATATTAATAAATACGACTACAGTATATTACATTATACTAAATAACTCTTCTTTAAAAAGCAGCTATATTGAAAATTCCATTTGTACCTTAAAGTCCCTTAGAGAAATATTTAGCCATCAATTATGAAAAATAAATTGAGCCATTATTGATTTCCCCAGAGCACTGACCACCATCATCAGTCACATGGCTCTGCGTTTCTGGGCTTTGCAAACAAAACAAGCCGTTCCCTCAGTACTCTTTGAATCATACTACACCTCCCAGAGTGATGAGGCCTGTTTGTTTTTAAATCCCATCTGTGGTGAAACCAGGGCCACATGGTCGCATATTGCAGGTTCGGAGAGGGTTAATCAACCCCAATCATTCTTTAGTTCAGCTCGGATGATTAAATTGTGCTAGAACTGTGCTAACTTCCACAACACATTAGCCGAAATAAAACAAGCCACTGCCGCATGTTGTTTAAAATGTCAACAGGTCGAATGGAAACTGACGGGGTTAATAACAGATCACGAGCCACGGGCAGGCGGCCCATCATTTATGCAGCTGGTGTAATAGAGACTCTTGATTTTTCAAGGCATAAGCCTCATACGGTCCCAGGGCAGCTGAGGACTGAGCACTGACGTTCCTCTGGCTGCTGACCCACCAGGCATGCTAGTTTCCAACAAGCCCAATGAGCATCACCGCTGAAAAAACCTTGAAATAAAACAAAACCTAGTTTCTTTCGGTCAAAGCATGTACAATGACATTACTAATCATGAAACCAGGGATTCTGAATTCACAAATAAAGTTCCTTATAATGGCTCCATTGTGCATTTGAAAACATTGTAGCTGGGATGAGACAGAGTGAGAGAGAGATGAGGAGGGTACTGTGGGAGAAGGGGAATGTACCAAGTACCATTTGGGAACAGCTGCCATTCCTGAGTGAAGTGTTTAAAGTGTAGCTAACTGGGAGTCAGGGAGATGCCTCACGGGGGGCTCCGTGGTCCAGAGATGAGTATTTAGCCAAGAATACTTCAAAACCCCACAGGCCTCAGAGCGCCATTGGTGTTGGCTTTCACTGTGAGCGGAACACAGCGTTGCAAACATCACACAAAGTTCTCTGAAGATGGATATATTTCAATTTGACGCAATCAGAACATAAATCTCACACAGATTTTATTTAAAATTCTAAAAATTTTACAAGTTCCTCTGCATTATTTCGAAAATTAGAGGCATATTTTATTTTTTATAATTTTTTTACAACTGAAGTGCAAAAACATTTTTTGTACCTTTCCCCACTTATTTTGTAATATTTTTAACTTACAACTCAAAATGATCAACATCAAAAGTGCACTTTGCATTCATGCCAAATTGACATTCAAATTTATAGATGCCAAAAAAGATACAACCCAGAAAGCCACAAGCAAATTCTTCCTCAGTTCATAAAGAACCACAGTGCCTTATCAGCCATAGTAAACAAGGGCATAAACCATGAGATCTGGAATTACACCTCACAACGCACTCCCCATTTTCTCATGAAGAGCACCTGATCTTGGCGAACGTAGCAGCAGGAGGAAACGGCAGGGATGAGGGGAGAAAAAGAGACGTAGGGAGGGATGTGTTGTCGGTTTCCATGACGCTGTACTTCAAGTCCTCAGGCATGAGCTCTCAAAACCTCTGCACATATGAGACATAAGGTAAACATACAGCGTGAGACTGGACATATGTCAAATAGACGCACACACTTATGTCACACTTCCACATATGTCAGTAACTACACATTCATGTACACACAGGTGTGTAAAACACACAGCACGCACACATACACAAACAGTACAGAGAGCCCATTCATCTCACTCATATTCAGTCATACACAGCTGGGGTTCATGTAAATTTGCACAAAGGATGTTGTTAGAAATGTTATTGTTACTATTCTATTACACCTTCATTCTCACCTTTTTTGCTGCTTTTCTACCTAAAAAAGAGAAAATATTAAGAACATGAAACTTGCACAGGTGAATAGAATAATTGAAAGGTGAAACAATGTTTTAATTCCAGGTAACATTTAAACTTTGACAGACTGCCTTAATTAATTCTTTACTTATCACTGTCTACTGATGACAAATAATTGTGACCAGGAGTTGGGATGCACGATTCTGAGATATTACAGTCAAAAATATGTGTATTACATTGTTTTACTCTAAGAAAAATAAATCAGGAAATAGTTGTGTACAACAAAGAAAATAAATAAATATTACATCCCTAAGTAAATAATTTTAATTATTAATTAACTAATCAATTTCAATAAATGAACTACAAACAAAGTTTTTGGCTAAATATTTATTCACATAAGAAATATATTTTATAATAGAACAATTTATTTATAATTATACAGGTGTCGATTTTGCAAAAAGCAAAAATATACTGTTCATGGTTTAATTTATTTTTATGTTATTAATAATATTTTGTTTATGTATTTATTTCACATACTACAAGGTGCCGTGGTATTCCACAATATGCAAAGAGGTGCCTTAACAAACTATTTCCAAATGTATGTTTTTTCATTTTAAAGAAAATAAATTGGAAATTTGATATGCATCTAAGTGGAAAACCAAGATTTTTGTTACATGCTAAAGGGACCATATAGATCAAATAGGAATATAAGATGCATAGTGTTTTCAAAATGTAAAAAAACCCATCAAATAATAACAATTAAAATGAGGGATACAAGTTTATAAAAAAGTTTATAAAGTGGTTTATAAACAACAAATTACTTACCTGCAAGATACTGAGGCAGCATATAACAAATAATTACTAGCATGGCAATTATGAATCCAATGACTGTGATATACCACATGGTAGAGTCAGGTTCTGTGATCAACAAACAAAGCAAAAAAAAGTATATTGAAGAGTGCTGAAAATTTGTCATAATGGAACATCATGCCTGCCACCTAGTGGTTATTTGTAATATCTAATTTAAAGGATATTTAGGGACTTTCCATTTGTGCAAATAATTCTGTATTTGGGCTGCATCTGATTCACCTGTAACTATGAGATAAAAGCTCTTGCGGATGGGAGTGAGCAAGGACTTATGGGATACTCTGCAGGTGTACTTATATCCAGAGTCCTCCAGGCCAGGCAGCAGATAGAAGAAGGCTGAGAGCGAGTATGTGCCCTCTTGATGAAGTCGATGACTGGAGTACAGAACATTCTTCAGGAACGAAGGCGTAGGGCTGCCTCCAGACACTTCACGGTACCACTCAATGTTTACGTCCAATGGATAGTACCCCTCTGCATCACATATTAGCTTCTGGTCCTTGCCAAGTGTCATAGACAATGTGGAGCCCACGTTTATAGACACACGGGGTTGTTCTGTGGAGTTTGAAAGAGGAAAAAAGAAACATTCAAGTGATAGTTCCATCATTTATTCACCCTCATGTCATTCCATACCTGTATGAATTTCCTTTCTTCAGTGGAGCACAAAAGAAGATATTTTGAAAAATGTAATAGCTGTTTTTATCCATGCAAAGAAAGTCAATGGGGTCCAAAACGACATTTGACCCCACTTATCTCTGAAGCTGATTTGAAACAATAAATAAACTATACAAAAATAAACATGAACTGAATTGAATTAAAGAAATGTATCATCTCACCACTTAGGGTAAGGGGAATATCATGGCTGCCATAGAGAGGAGGAACCATCACAGAGCAGATATATGTGCCCTCGCTGTGTTTTCTGGTGGGTGGAAGTTTAAAGGAGGCATTTCCAGCGGCGATGGCCTTGACAGCTACTCCGCTGCCTTCAATCTTCCCTGTGCGGCTGGAATAGCTGAAGAGCTTGCTGCGCTCCCCGTGCCGCTGCAGTCTCCACTCCACTGTTGCATTAGGCAGTTTATGATCTACTGCAAACTGACAGTGCAGGTTTGGCTCCTTCAAGAATCCCACCTCCACTGAGGGTGTCCGGGTCAAAACAACCATTGCAGCTGGAAAGCACATATGGAAGACAGGATGAAATAAAACATGGTTGGGGAAAAAGTAGCAGAGCCTCTTGACTACAGTGGTGCTCTGAAATGTGGAGGCAAAGTTCTCACTGTTTTTTTAAATATGTTTTTTAATGTGTACATTTATGTTCCAGTTACACTTAACATTGACAACAACAACCGGTTTTTGTATGTTTACATTAACAATGTAATTAATATTGTATTTATTAAAATTAAGTATATTTCTCATCAAGTTAGTGCTTTTTGAGCATATTTACATTTGTTAAAAACAATGTAAGAACACCTTATTTTTTCAGTATTGTTCAGGTAGTCAACTTATTTTCAGGTCATCAGTAATCAAGGTTCAGTAAACAATGCAGGTATCATTATTGTCACACACATGAAAATATACCTTTAATTTAACCAAGCTGATCACTCACCAAAAAACCCCAACTTATCATGTTTTCAAATCATTTCAATTTTTAATATGACTTGAAAATGCTGGGATAATTTAATATTTGCATTGTTTTATTTTTGTATTATATTCTTATTCAATTTTTGGGGGAGGCACTGCCTCCCTTGCCTCCTAGGAGGAAACACCCCTGCCTGATTGTTACCTGATGTTGACAGGAGATCCCTATCATTGACTATTATCCATTGCAGGAAATCCACTTGTCCTTGAGCAGGAGTCGCAGTTGTGTGCCTGAGGAAGGTGGTGATGACAAACAAGCCTTGTGTATGGCCTATTGTACAGGTGAACCAGACGTCATGATCTTGCGCTCCTGCAGTGGGCCAGCGCATTACAATCCCTCCAGTGCTGTATCTACGGATCTCACAGTGTAGTGTATCCTCACTTCCCTCCAAATAACGTCTCATATCCACTTTAGAGGCTGCATTATTATACACAACAAATGAACACACAGTAGATTCATTAAAGAGCAAAGGATAGGCCCTTTATTAAGGTTATAACTTCAAATCACTTTCACTCACCTGTGACAAGGAAGGTAATGGTAGGGTGTAAAGGCTTGTCGCCGACATTACCAAATTGAAGCACAGCCTCTCTGTTGATATACTTGGTTTCTGTGTGGCCTTCTTCATTTACATGAACTTTCTCATCCACAAACGGACAAGGAAGCCACTGAACATCATAAAGAGACTGTGAGCCACTTACACCTGTTCAAAACAAACAAATCAGTAAATAAAGGGAATAATAACAGGATAAACCCAATACTCAATTAATTGTAAATGAAAAGTGGAGCTTAGTGGAATAGTGGAAAATAGAAGTAATAGTATACACAGTCCCCATTATAAACAACCTTGCAATATAAAAGTGACTTTGTTTCCTTTAAAATATTACTAATTAATTTACCTGATAGCTCCGTTTTATATATAAAATACACATTTTGCATAATATTTCATTATACGAGTAAAGGAAGCCAAGAAGGAAAAATTAGTCGGTGACTCGACAGCAATAGAATCATCTTTACAAATCATATTTACAAATACCTAAGCATAAAAGTGCTAGGATAAGACCGCCAAAAGTCCAAAACATAATGTATAATCTCGTCCTCGGGACAATCATTCCAGTTTCCTAAAACCGCCATGCAACCATTTACTTTCTCTTTCGTTTCGTCAAACTGATGTGAGTCTGGCTCTGTGTCGGTTGTGAACGAATCTGTCGCGTTCAATCCCATGCACTGACTCGTATTTAGTACGGCGGTTATTTTTTAGGCGAACTGCATGAAACTTTGCGTCATCTGCAAAGAATGACACAATGCAGTAAAAGCTATATATATATATATATAGATATATCATAGTATCTACGTCTTTTGAAGGACTCGGTTTTTAATGAATCTTTTGAGTGAATCAAAACCTGCAAATACGTCACTAAACGACTCAATGAACGAAAGTGAATGAATCTTTTTTGAGGAGGGATTCAAAAGATTCGAGTCACTGAGGTGAAACTCCCCACCACGTCCGGATGATGGCGCTACAAAAAAAACAAAATAAAAAACCCCACGCGGAACACGAGATGGCGCTCGCCTCTTTCTCTCTCAGCCGTCTTCGGTGACACGGAAGCACACACACACGCTCTGCATTGAAAACTCGAAAGGCAAACGTGTTAAGCATTCAAAACTAATATTTCTCTCAGATTTCCGGAAATAAACATCTGAAAACTGCATGCATCGTGACAGCCGTGATAATTTTCTCAGCGTGGGGATTCAGTGGATATATAGTTACATTATAGTTACAGCCGGTGACATTTCTTTGCAAGCACAGAAATCATGGCTCAAGGTAATCAGCTTTTGTAGTTTTAATGTGAAATAATATACTTGTACTTGAAACGTTGTTTAATTCATGCTTGACGTTATCTGCGCTTAACAGTGTATATATTTCTATTCTTAATAGCACATGATGACATGATTCATCCATTTGGATCATACTTTAAAAACACCACCATGATCGAAACGCCAAGTAATCATAAAGTGTCCCATTTTATCAATATTCATATATAATCAAAGTGACGGAATGATTCTGAAAGCATTTCGCTGTTTCAAGTAGATCTAACATTAATTTATGGAACAGACAAAATGTAGTTCCATAACAGTTAAATATATCCCAACACAAACATGAAAATGTATTCAAATATGCAAATTGATTACTGGACTATAACTAAATCAGTATTTGTATTATTTAAAAAAAAAAACATCTAATTACTGATATTTTGGTGGAAACTATGCTTAACATGGAAAGTGTTAATACAAGGTTTAGATATTTATCATGCCTGAAAAAATCAACACCTGGTACACCTCCTCTGTTTCAGAGTCATGGCTGAGCTGTGAGAAGACTGCTGTACTACAGGGAGGATTCTTACTGGCAAATCAGATATGCCAACCTGAGCCACTGCTGTCTCTGAAGAAAGAGGACTGGGATCGAATTGGATGTCCAATTGTTAACGCAGTCAAAGAGATATGCGAACATTCGCTCAGAGACTCCAAAGACAGAGTCCATTGGAGAAAGAGGATTCTCTGTATTGTGTGGAGCAAAATCTTAGAGGTGAGGAACAGAGAGGACATTGATATCAGATGGAAGGAAGACCCATTGTTTGCTGTACAGAACAGCCTTCCTGACATTAATCACATTGTGCTGTTTGAGCTGGTTAAGTCGTTGAGCTTTTCTACCATCTATGTGGAGCTGCTGTTGTGCTTTCAACCAGCTGAACGGTGTGAAGAGCTCAAGCTGTTAGTTGATCATGTGACAAGCAGCAGTACAGAAGCAGACGTGAAGCTGCTGTTGGAGGTGTGGTGGGAACTACTGAAGAACAAGAGAGGATGTCTTGATGCCTTAGACCAGCTCTTTACAGCTCAGTGTTCACGCTCCATGATGTCCACGACTGAGCCATCACCCCTGGCATCAAAAAGATTCAAACCTGACCCAGAATCAACATGTGTGGTGCACGTACTGTTTGAGGGGCTGAGGAAAATAAAAGAGCATTTGACTTCCTCTGAGTTGTGTTATTTTGCCCTCTCTAATTGCCTGGACACATTGTATACCAGCTACCTTTTAGATAATGCTACCGATCTCTCCATCGAAATTAAACTCCAAAACATCTCTCGCACAGTGAGCCTTAAAAAGAGAAAAGAAGTGATAGATGGTTGTGACCTGATTCAGAACATACGTGAGGCTCAGAGAGACCTTGCTGCCACTCTCACTCCTGCAGAGACCAAGCCGTGTGGAATGGCATTCATTCAGGCCATGCAGGTCACACTTGAGATTATATGCTCCTGGGAGGTTATGGGGCTTCTGAAGATGCCCAGTAGTGACCCAAGTGTCATGGCGATCCGTCTGAAAGATAGCCTGGATAGAGTTCTGACATCTTTGGAGCAACCATCACATGCAAAAGACCTGGTTGGAAATGGACAGACTTTGAATAATTTGAGAGTAACTTTGAAAGGCTTAACGGCGTCTTTATCATTCACTGTTCCTGAAAGTTCTGCAGCTGAATTAGCAAATATTTCCATAACCATCTTAGACCATCATCTTGAAGGGTTTGAAGGCCTTCCTGGACTGTTGGCCTCCAAACTTAGTCAGAATTTCAGTGAGATGGAGTGGATTCATTGTCTAGAGAGAAATGGAAGTGCGTTTCAAACCAAAGAGCTTCTGATGACGTTGATCTCAACGCTTACAGCTAAATGTCAAAGTGATGCTGATGTTCAGCACTGCAAAAAGCTCAAGGATGTTATTGTAAACATATTTTCCCACTTGTCCTTACCTGAAAAAAATGCTACGCTTTCAGAAATGCTCTCCATCTCCAGAAAAGGACTTCACGGATTTCTTCCCAGTTCTGTAACTATAGGTTTCTCCGAGGAACTCAATCTGGCCTTCAACAGCATCATTCAAAGTGGTGCGAACAGCAGCCTTGATGCAGCAATCTCTGCTGTGGCCCGAGTGGCTTTCCAGAACCCTGAAGCCACTTTGCGGCGATGCTGCCACATGGCTGTTGTCAACCTTGGAGCCCATGCTATGATAACTGAGATTCTCCAGCAGCTCTCAGGTCTCATGTCTTCACCGGGAATTCACAAAGACAACTTGCTGTGTCGATGCCTGCAGGACACCGTGTGGAGCAAGCTATCCTCACTTCAAGAGGAGAACCAGTTTCTGCAATTCTTGGCTGAGATGATGAAGTGCAACTTAACTGGAAGCACAGGGGAAAAGCGGAGTTTCCTTCCTGCAGAAGAAGTCTTGCATGTGTTTGTCCAGCCATACCTTCTCCCAGCATCTCCCAGCACAAGCAACTTAGTGTTTTGTCTCCAAATTCTTCAGTGCACGCTGAGCCAGGAGACCAGGAGTGACACAGTGCATTGGATTATGAGCTGCTCTCCATTCCCACTTTTATATTGTCTGGCTCAGCTCTTGAATGAGTGCAATAGGTGCTGGAACCAGCCGGTAGAGAGCGAGACGCTCATCTCCATGGAGTCCAAAGATCTGCTGTTGTCTGTACTGCACACACTGGGGATAATTGTTGGCAAGGAAGTGGCCCGTGCTCCTGATGTTTGGTCCAGATCTCTCTTTTGGCTCTACAGCAAAGTGGAGGAACTGGATTGGACTGTGCGTTTTTACCTGAAGGATGTGTGGGGAAACCATTTCAAGTATGAAGTTCCAAACACACTGTTGTCAGTTTGTGATCTTCCTGAGCAGGAGTGGTCCGGCCTGGACTTGCCTCAGTATGGACAAGGTACTGGACTTGTAGCATGGTTGGAATGCTGCGCTCTCTCAGACCGTGTTCATGAGGCAATGCTGGAATCTCTCTCCCTAAACTTGCTGAAACCAGATGAAGTCAACATGTTCGGCAAGGGCCAGTTAGTTGCAGTATGTCAGATTCTCCCGTGGTGCACATCTAGGGAATGGGAAAGACTTCTGAAAGTGTTACAAGAACTTCTACAGTCAAGCAAACTCTATGTGCCATACTCACTAGAATATGTCGATTTCCTTCCGTTACTCGATCTACATTCGTTTGCCGGCGAGTTGCGCTTATCAGTGTTTCTTCTGCGGATCTTCCAGCTGCTCTGCAGTTCGAGCTGTTCTGATTGGCTTTCACCTCAAGGCTGGGTGCATACGGGACGGCTTTATGCCAATGCGATGAGGGGCATTATCAGCTCAGTTACTGAGAAGATTCCCCTGCCATCCACTACGCCATCCCCCAAAACCTCTGGAGCTTGCAGTCAGGAAGTTCTGTTTGTGTTCACTCAGCTCTTCTGTCACGTGCTCCATGTGCAGGTGATGATACCTGGTCAACCAGAGGCACTGTTCCTGTGTGCACTGGAGATTCTGACCCACTATGAGGCTGTGATCTCAGCATATCCCGACAGCTGCACTGCCCTGCAGGGACTCGACACACGTCACTTCTTCACTACAATCACAGACAATTTGCATTGTGCAGACATGAAAGCTGCTCTACACCAGAAGATAGCTCAGTTATGAGATTACACCAGGAATTCAACAGTTAAGGATGACTGCTAAACCATGAGTTTGAATTTTGTTCATTTGGTTTGTCACAGAAGAATGTTAAATAAATAATTGTGCATAGTAGTTGTTGTTTATCACTTCTTTACGGTTATATATTTGCTATCACTTTCATTCAAGTTTATTTGTATAGCACTTTAAAAAAAAATGCTTGTTTTGTTACAATTATGAAGTATTATCAGCCAGAGCTGTTTATTAAAGTAATGTCCTGATGACAGTAATATACAGCTATAATACCATCTATGTTAAATTAAGTGGTTACTTATGTATTCAGGCACAACAAACCTGCAGCAATTACAACTTACGCTTGTAATAATTACAATATAAGGACAATATTTGACAGTTTTGCATTTTTCAGTTTGTTTACTCGCCACACTTTAGGTATCATTTACTAATAATGAGCTATTTTTACAGCATTTATTAATCTAGTTTAATTTTTAAATACTGTTAATTCATGTTTGTTCATAATATATTAATACTAATTTTTACAACTTGCACAAAAAAATTGTATGTAGAGATTAACAGTAATCTAGGTTTGTAAATGCTGTAAAGTATTGCTTTTTGTTTGTTCATGATACCTAGTGTTAACATATTGAATCTTACTGTAAACCATATATTATTTGACAATTTTTTATATTTGTCTAAAAAAGTAAAAACAACAGTGAAGAGAAGCTCCTACAGCACAAAAGTAACAATTGATTTAAATGTTTATAGCAACAACATTGTACGGTATTGTAAGGATAAAAGAAACTAGAATACTTTGATCTCCTGAGAGGCAAACAATGCACTGGCATCTTCAGGACACCCCACAGAGGGGTGGTGCGGGAAACGTCTCTCTCACACATGCATCTGTGCCTTTTCATCTTCTCCCTCCACTGGATTCACTCAAACTGGTCAAGAATATAATGTTCTAAATGAATGCAAATAAGATTTACAGTCATGTTTGGTTTCATTTGAATAGTTTCAGGGCAAGTGGTACAATGGTCTTAATCTTACTAAAAGATAATACAGATCCTAAGAGTTAAGAGAAACTTTGATCACCGTAGAGAGCAATCCCATGCAAATTACCTTTTGTTCCCATTGAGGTGTAGACCACCCAGGTCTGGGACCTGGCTTAATGCAAATTCCAATTGTTTGTACAGGCCTCCATTTGGAGGATGTTTTTCTTAGTTTTGTATTTAAAGGAATGCAGCAAAAGGGGTCGGCTGTTCTGTAGCCAAATGCCCGTAGTACAGAGTCTCCACACACTCGTACTGGTTTTTTTTCTAATGCATCTAATCCTTTAATCTCAGGTATGTATTTTACTCTTAGATTCGTCTTTGAGAGTTTGATGTCTTGTATTGATTTGAGATCGTTGAATTGGCTGGGAGATAATTGGCATAATACATATTTTCCTGACTGATAATAAATTGTTACATTTAATTCATTCTGATTACTCTGGAGTTATTTTCTCAAGTAGATTAAGTGAAGGCGTATTTTTCCGCAAATCTGCGTCCAGGGTTAAATGAATACTAGATCTCAGGTTAGATGGAGCATAGAGCACATCAGGTGAGATTCTAGATTTTTGACTAACTGCTTGACTTTAGTCAAGTTGTATGCAGTTGCATTAACTATGTGTATGATTTTTCAGCTTTTAATTAAGTTGTACTTGGTTATAATACTATCGGGGCCTAGACGAAGGTCAGAAGAACCGCTGATTAATCTTTGGGATTGTTATTGAGTGTGTACGTGGTTTATAAATAACTTCGGGTTCTAGCACCTTAAAGGTCTATAGAAGACCGCTTGATTATTGTTGATCATTACATTGGGTTAATTGTAGGGCTAAACAAACCCTACTATTCAGTACATAGTAGTAGCCACAAACCGCTGAATAATTGTAAGCGGATCAGCGCATGGTGACATATGATAATTACCATAACTAGTATAATTCACTATTCTATTTTTAAGATCCACTGTAGTATTTAGCTGACCACTCCAGCAACCGTCTTGTCACATTCTAAGAACGTAATTTACTGTTTTAGGGAAATAACTGCTTATGTAACAATTCATAAGTTTGTAACTAATCTGCATGATTATTGACTCCGGTGATGAGTAAACAATGAACACGTCAAGTGTGATACAAGTAAGGTTTGATTAACTACATAAACACTTAAACTAGTCTAACATACTACATAACACATTAAGCCGGTCTAACATACACATACACACACACACACACGTACAGTTGGTTTAGGAAAGGGTTAAAGTTTAACTCAGCTTAGAAAGAGGCATAAAGAATGGATTTTTTGGAACACTTTGCATGTATATTCCACAGATCAAAGCCTTCAGGGATACGTAAGATTCTGAGTTCAAACACACCTTTGTAAAAAGTGTACCTGATACTTAATGTATCATTTAATAAGACTAAGTTTGATACTTGCGAATCTCGGCTGTCTGAAAGAGATTCCTGATGCAAATCTTAATGCTTCCCGTAGATCTTTGCTGAATTCGTGTCGATGAGAAGAACCAGTTTGAGTCTGTGTTACTTGATGAATGGAAAGGACTAGGCTGAAGAAAGGCCTGGCACAGATGCTTTTGTATCCTGAAGCGTTTTTCTCACATCTTTATCTTTGCTTCTGACCGAACCACCGACTGCGGGTCACATGGTGTGTCAGCTTTTAGGTCAGAGAAGATCCCCGCCTCTCAAGATGGACTTGTCCAATGAGAAAATCCGGAATCCCAAGTGGGGGGGGGGCCCCCCAGGTTTTGTTGAGATGCCTGTGGAGTTTATGCTCTTTGTGTGGAAAGGTAATTTATATATGGAACTTGAATCGAAATTACTAACGATTCTCAGGGCCATAATATATATTGCCTATGTACCAACATATATTTTACACGCTCGTTTAGATCATCAGAAGGGCGAATTCATAGATACTAAATATGGTATAGGTACGATTATATGAACGAGTGGTTCTATCGTACACGAATAAAATATTCTATAATACAACAGATTAATACAAAGCAGCAATAATACACACAATGGCCTGAAAAAAATGTGTGTTCATTCAAAGAAAAGGTTTTCCTACGAATTAATTAGTAGAAAAGTCAATTTCTACTGTGCATTTTTCCTCTTGTTTTCTGAGAAAGCGAATGAGAGCCGCTCGCATTCCACAAGGTTTTAAATGTATCGGGTTACCATGAAACCAGGGTCTTGTTCGGCGTCCTGGGGTGTTACAAAGTATTTGTTAAATCTAGCTAACAAATATATATTGTGTGTTGGAGTGGTCCAGACGCTACATAAGGATCAAACTGGCGAGTTTTGTGATCGTGGAGCCCACGCACAGCGGCCGCCGTGAGGCATCCTAAGCGACATAGATTCCTAATGAACGAGAAAAAAATACAAAGTAAAGAGTTAATTATAATAATCGAATGTAAGAATAATCAGAGACAAACAACCAATGTGCCTTTCAACCTAAATCAGAATTCAGATACTAAAATGGAGTCAGATTGAGATAAACCTAAATTGAATAACTCTGCGCTGAAAAGACCGAACACGCAAGAGAACTTCATCCGCGCCAAAACTTTGGGGACAAACAAAAAAAAAATACCTTCCTTGGGCCAGGTGCGCGGACCTTACAGTATTATCACATCTCTAGGAGTGATCCATCCTTATAAACAGACATTTAAAGATCACAAAAAGATACATTTTTAGGCAGGCAAGTATTTTATCTTCTCTTTATTCTGAAACAAACAGGTTACTTGATGTTATAAAAAAAAACTATCTTTTATCATATCCCTTAAAATTGCAATAAAATCTTAAATTTTTTTTTTTTTTTTACAATGCTACAACTTTCAAAATGACAGGCTTGATTTCTCAAGACACCCATTTCAGAGCTGTCTGTCAGTCAGGTAGTGGGACAATTTATGCACTATTACAAAGACAAATCACTGAGCAACTTTAATGATTTTTTTTTATATATGATTGCATCGCTGAATTTCACTAAACTTTTAACGTTTTTCACTAAAAAAGGGTTTTATTTCAAGTGATTATGACAATATAACAAACAATTAAATGTGTTGTACTACAACACAAGCTAAGCCCAGTTTACCTTGTCTATGTCTTATGTTCTTTTCATAAATCAGTAAAATGCTGCTGATTATAGTAAAAAATATAATTAACATTATTACACCTGCAATGTGTGCAGTGAGTACAACATATACCGATTGCTAGTATCCGATTCATGATTCAGGACAGACCGCATAATGTCTCACTCATTTCCCATAGCTTTTTGGCCACAGCATCATCCTGAGCCTTGGCCTTCACTTTCTGCACAGCACAGTTGGAGAATTACCTGCCACTCAGGGATTCAATGTCCTCCTGCATAGCACAGTGTAGAGTCATCTGGGCACTGACCTCTACATCCTTAAAGAACAGAGCTGCGATGGGTTTCAATAACCTTCTGGACATTTTATTCATATTTCGGGTCAGATCAGAGTTTATAGCAACTGTTGAAACAAACATGTTGGTATGGATGGTTAGTCATTGCAAAAAAATACATATGGTAAATCAAACATTTGTACACACTTGACTAAAATGTTCATGATGCTAAAAACCTTTTGATATTTTAATTCTTAAAATGAGTTGTGTTGACAAACTGTGATGCTATACTAAACTAAAATACCATTTATGATGTTAGAGGGACACAGACCTGGGTGGAGGATGTAACAGGTCACGTTGGTTCCTTATAGCATCTTTGCGAGCTCATGTCACTCCCTGGAGACTCACCTACTCCAAACTCCTTGTGAGTGCGAAGTGTGTCAAAGTCAAGGTTACCATAATTATGTAAATATGAAGATACAGTGACAATGCGGCTTTGGCACACACTCTTTCAATTTGTCCAACAACAGGTTAGTCAGAAAGAAGTGACCAAGGTGGTTGACACCAAACATAAGACCAAGACCATCGTCAGTAGTGCCCTGCATATAAACTCCTGAAATACAGATTATATGCATTATAGAGGACTTGCTATCGATTTCTGTCTGAAATATTGATTTGGTATACAATTTTATTAATATTCCTCACAAAACCAGCACCAGGATGGTTTTACATGCAGTGATATACAATGAAGCCCACACTCTAAAAAATGCTAGGTTAAATACAACCCAGTGCTGGGTAAAATAGTGACAAACCCAGCAATTGGGATGTTTTGACCCATCAGTAGGGTTACTACCCAGAAGGTTGGGTTAAACATTTAACACAACTTCTGGGTCAAAACAACCCAATTGCTGGGTTTGTCCCTATTTTACCCAGCACTGGGTTGTATTAACCCAGCATTTTTTTTTAAGTGCACACAAATAGTGTTTTTTTTATTAATAATTATTAATATACACTAACTTTAAAAAGTTTTGGGTTAGTAAGAAGATTAAGGAAAAAAATTAATACTTTTATCTTGTATCAAGGATACATTAAATTTATCAAAAGTGAAAGTAAAGAGTAATGTTAAAGATTTAGTTTCAATGTTCTATGGAATTAAGAACAACGCGAATTTATTTTCTCAACAAATCAGCATTTAGAATAATTTATGGATCACGTGACACTGCAGACGGATTACATTTCAAATATATTAAAGTAGAAAACAGATATTTTAAATTGCAATTAATATTTTAAAACATACTGTTTTTTGTATTTTTGATCAAGAAAAGAAACATAATTGGTTAGAGACAAGTTTCAAAAATACAAAACAATTCTTACCAACCCCTAACTTTTGAATGCTAGTGTATATAGTAATTAAATATAGAAATAACGAGGCCTATATTATATTTTATGATATGCTTGTGATTTAAACAAAACCTGCATTGTTGATGAGAATATCCAGTCTTCTCTCTGTCTTGAGAAAAGTTTCTGCAAAGGAGCGCACTGACTTCAAACTGGCCAAATCCAGCTGCATGAACACCACATTTTTACTTCCACTTTCCTGAGTGAAAACCAAAACATATGATCTATAATTATAAAAAAAATATTTATTTAGTAACTGAGATTCACGGGTAAATAGATTTTAAGGCATTGTTCTCACTCTTTGCACAATAGCGACCGCAGCCCCGCCGCGTATTTGGTTACGGCAGGCCAGAATGACTCGCGCCCCTCTCCGCGCTAAATCCTCCGCTGTGGCTCTACCGATGCCAGTGTTACTACCTGCACAAAGTTTACATGAAGGGTGCTTTTAAACGACTGACAAACGTATTGACTTGAAACAAATTCTTAAAAAAGAAATATAAAGTGGCGCGTTTACCTGTAACGACGACCGTCTTGCCATGCAGTTTTGCATTGCGCTCCACGTACATACAGTGGGTACGGAAAGTATTCAGACCCCCTTAAATTTTTCACTCTTTGTTATATTGCAGCCATTTGCTAAAATCATTGAAGTTATTTTTTTTCCTCATTAATGTACAAAAAGCACCCCATATTGACAGAAAAACAAAGAATTGTTGACATTTTTTGCAGATTTAAAAAAGAAAAACTGAAATATCACATGGTCCCAAGTATTCAGACCCTTTGCTGTGACACTCATAAATTTATTTAACTCAGGTGCTGTCCATTTCTTCCGATCATCCTTGAGATGGTTCTACACCTTCATTTGAGTCCAGCTGTGTTAGATTATACTGATTGGACTTGATTAGGAAAGCCACACACCTGTCTATATAAGACCTTACAGCTCACAGTGCATGTCAGAGCAAATGAGATTCATGAGGTCAAAGGAACTGCCTGAAGAGCTCAGAGACAGAATTTGGGCAAGGCACAGATCTGGCCAAGGTTACAAAGAAATTTCTGCTGAACTTAAGGTTCCCTAAGAGCACAGTGGCCTCCATAATCCTTAAATGGAAGACGTTGGGACGACCAGAACCCTTCCTAGAGCTGGCTGTCCGGCCAAACTGAGCTATCGGGGGGAAGAGCCTTGGTGAGAGAGGTAAAGAAAAACCCAAAGATCACTGTAGCTGAGCTCCAGAGATGCAGTCGGGAAGTTTAGAAAGTCAACCATCACTGCAGCCCTCCACCGGTTGGGGCTTTATGGCAGAGTGGCCCGACTGAAGCCTCTCCTCAGTGCAAGACACAATAAAGCCCGCATGGAGTTTGCTAAAAAAAAAACACCTGAAGAACTCCAAAATGGTGAGAAATAAGATTCTCTGGTCTGATGAGACCAAGATCGAACTTTTTGGCCTTAATACTAAGCGGTATGTGTGGAGAAAACCAAGCACTGCTCATCACCTGTCCAATACAGTCCCAACGTTGAAGCATGGTGGTGGCAGCATCATGCTGTTGGGGTGTTTTTTAGCTGCAGGGACAGGACGGCTGGTTGCTATCGAGGGAAAGATGAATGCGGCCAAAGTACAGGGATATCCTGGACGAAAACCCTTCTCCAGAGTGCTCAGGACCTCAGACTGGGCCGAAAGGTTTACCTTCCAACAAGACAATGACCCTAAGCACACAGATAAAATAACGAAGGAGTGGCTTCACAACAACTCTGTGACTGTTCTTGAATGGCCCAGCCAGAGCCCTGACTTAAACCCAATTGAGCATCTCTGGAGAGACCTAAAATATGGCTGTCCACCAACGTTTACCATCCAACCTGAAAGAACTGGAGAGGATCTGCAAGGAGGAATGGCAGAGGATCCCCAATCCAGGTGTGAAAAACTTGTTGCAACTTTCCCAAAAAGACTCATGGCTGTAATAGATCAAAAGGGTGCTTCTACTAAATACTGAGAAAAGGGTCTGAATACTTAGGACCCATGTGATATTTCAGTTTTTTCTTTGTAATACATCTGCAAAAATGTCAACATTCGGTGTTTTTCTGTCAATATGGGGTTGCTGTGTGTACATTAATGAGGGAAAAAAATGAACTTAAATGATTTTAGCAAATGGCTGCAATATAACAAAGAGTGAAAAATTTAAGGGGGTCTGAATACTTTCCGTACCCACTGTATATACGAAATATCATCAGCACCGCAATCAGCAATATCTCTTCTGCCATTTCGAATGTGAAATGCAACATAAAAAAAAAAAAGAGTACGAAAACAACAATCCACAATATCCCAGTGTCTATTCCGGGGTTGCAATACTTGCCAAACCCAACCTGTTGCAGGATCAACAGGACGAATTGCTTTTGTAATGACATTTGAAATCAGTAATTTTAGGTTGTTGATTAAGGAAATGTAGTAAAATCAACACGAGTAGACAGATATTTTTAAAAACGGAGGCACTTGTTAACATAATATTTCTGTAATACCGGGGGTCAGGACAGGACCCACATAATACAGTTAGTGTTTACATGGAACCTTCATTTATAAAACCATGCAAAATGCGGTAGCGGGTATTTGGTAAACCTGTTTGCTCTTATGATAACTTTTTGTAACAGAAATGTTTTATGGAAATTACTTTCTTCCGCCAAAATAAAATAAACACTTTAACATTAGCCTACATTACGCAAAAGTACAAGCTGGAAATTATTAAACAACTTATAACGTGAAACAATAACAAAAACATTTAGTAGCAATAACTAGAATACAGCTCAAAGGTACAATGATCACAGTAATTAAAGGATTAACTTATTTACTTCTATAAAAGATTCATGGTGGGACCACATCAATCCAATGTCTTAGCAATATTACCAGCGACTCATATTTTAGTAGAAGCCATGGTTAAAATAGATGTGAAAATCATCTGACTTTAGGCTGTGAATAATAGCAGCAGCAAAACTGAACTTTTAAAAGAGAAGGGTTGTGAGGGGGTGGGGCACATTCAGTAGTGATTGTAATCAACCCTCACCAACTGCTAGACAAAATTCACTTGTTACTCTTAGTTATCGCTTCACTTTTACACACATTCTTTAAGGGAGGTAATAATAATAATAATAATAATTCATTTTATTTAGGCAACTTCCAAGACACTCAAGGACACCTTACAATAATAAAATACAAAGTAGAAGAAGAAAAAAACAAACAATACAACACAAACAATAATACAAAGAAAAGCAATACCCAATAACATAACTAAATCACTCAGGATAGGCTAATCTAAAAAAATGAGTTTTGAGACGTGATTTAAAAATTAAGAGACTAAAACTATTATGTATGTCCTGAGGTAGAGTATTCCAAATCGTCAGAGCAATACAACTAAAGGCTCTATTTCCCATGGTAGTCAAACGTACAGATGGTACAAGAGTCACAGAAGCAGAAGACCTGAGAGATCGGGTAGGTGAACACACATGAAGAAGTTCACTCAGATATGAAGGTTCTAGATTGTGAAGAGCCTTATAAGTGAAAAATAAAAGCTTAAATTGGATTCGATATCTAATTGGAAGCCAGTGAAGGTGCCTTAAAACTGGAGTAATATGCTCATTCAATGGTGTTCGTGTAATGATCTGAGCCGCTGAATTCGTAACCATCTGAAGTTTATGAATACGTTTCTGTGAAACACCACTGGGAAGAGAATTACAGTAATCAATTTGAGATGTAACTAATGCATGCACAAGGACAGCAGTATCATTAGCAGAAAGAGATGGTCGAAGATGACTGATATTTTGCAGATAATAATATGATGACCGTGTAATATTATTTACATGTGCCTCAAAAGACAGAGTGCTGTCAAGGATGACACCCAGACTCTTAACCGGAGAAGGAGAGATAACAGAATCGTCGATAGTAAGTGTAAAACTTCTACGGTTATGCAGTTTTGATTTAGTACCTACTAATAAGATTTCAGTCTTCTCACTATTAAGTTCGAGAAAATTGCATGTAGGCCTAAACCATGATTTAATTTCAGAAAGACAAAGCAAAAGAGAGGAAGGTGGTAATACTGAATTAGGCTTCGAAAACATATAGAGCTGGGTGTCATCTGCATAACAGTGAAAGTTTATATTAAATTTATGGAAAATCTGTCCTAGAGGCAATAAATAAATAATGAACCCAAAACTAAGCCTTGAGGCACACCATTGGTTATCTGAGATGTCCGCGATTTAAATTTTTTTATCCGAACGAACTTAGTCCGACCAGATAAATGTGATTTAAACCAATCAAGGGGGATACCAGTGATTCCAATAGAAATCAACCTCTCCAATAAAATACTATGTGAGGTAGTGTCAAAAGCTGCAGTTAAAAAGAGAAGAATGAGTATTGATAAAAGTCCAGAATCCGCAGGCATTAACAAATCATTTGTGACTTTAATAAGTGCTGTCTCCGTGCTATGATATGGATGATAGGCAGACTGAAATTGCTCAAACAAGTTATTCTCCATTAAATTAGCATGTACCTGCTGAGCAACAATTTTTTCCAGTAATAGTACACCCCAATATGAAAATACTTAAATTAAAATTTAGGCCTACTCACTCTCAAGTTGCTCCAAACCTGTATGAGTTTGTTTCTTCTGCAGCAGCTGAAGACAAATGAAGATATTTTGAAGAATGTTGATAACCAAACGGTTGAAGGTAGCCATTGACTTCCATAGTATGGAAAAAAATATATATTACTATGGAAGTCAATGGCT
Organism: Sinocyclocheilus anophthalmus; assembly: GCA_018155175.1. Lineage (NCBI taxonomy): Eukaryota > Metazoa > Chordata > Actinopteri > Cypriniformes > Cyprinidae > Sinocyclocheilus > Sinocyclocheilus anophthalmus. The sequence goes on along the minus strand of JADLZN010006887.1, from coordinate 59,516 downwards.
ACCTTTAACTGTTTGGTTGTCAACATTCTTTAAAATATCTTCATTTGTGTTCACCAGCTGAAAGAAATGTATACATTTTCGGAACAACTTAAGGGTGAGTACATAACAATTTTCTTTTTTGTGTGAACTATCACTTTAACTTAAAAGTCATACAGATTTGGAACAACACGAGTATGTGTCAGAATTTTCATTTCTGGTTGAATTATAAACAAAAACCATGACATGGACTGTTATTTAAAAATCTTTATATATTTACAATGCAATGACAGATGTCAGATGTTTTCTTGCTGACAAAATGACACTTCAGTCACATGTACATGACCAAAAGAGACAATTTTAGTTGAACAACTAGCTTTATACACAAATGAACTTCACAACTAAGGCTGCAGAGGCTCTAACACTACAGAGAAATGGACAGTTCCAGAAGAAACTAGAACGCTCAATGGTTCTGCTAGTAAATCCTACAAAGGTATTTGCACATGTATGCACTTCTGCATTTAGTTACCTAGTGTGCAAAAACTGCAGAAAAAGAACAATACATTTTTATAACAAAATAAAATATTTTGGAGTAAATATATTGTTCAAAAGAGTACATAAAAACCCCTTGTAGTGACACAAAGTATACAGGGTGTGGTGTCGACAAGTGAGATTTAGGGGAAAATTGAACGTTTGCTTCTCAGTCAAAAGGTTTTGCATAAAAAAAATGATAGAAATGTAATGTGCAAACACTTTGTCCATAATACCCAGCCCCCAAAATACCTCTATACAAATGAATGAATGAATTGACCGCTTTATCAAAGTACCTCTAATCCAAACTGCATTTGCCGTCCATTGAAATTTTGAAGGAGAAGAGGGGTTATGATACAGACTTGGACTGTAGCACTGGTATTTGGTGGAGTTTGGGAGTCTGTGCTTCAGTCTCTTCTTGGCTAACGCTGGTGGACGTCGTCTCTTTTTTGGGTTGGTTGCTAGCAAACTCTGTGATGCTGAACAGGAACTGCATGCAGCCCACTTTGATGCAGCTGCTGTGGTGGAGCAATGCAGTGCCTTCCCAGCCGGCTCCGCTGCCCCCTATCAGGCTGGAGCTGCTAGCTTTACAGTTGCAGGGTGATTTGGGTCCTCCTTGAGCCTGGCTGCTCATTATACCACCTACGGGCATCATCACCGTCTCTGCACACATCTCACCAAGTGGTTTCCTTGACCCGTTACCTCCTGCGGATTTACCAAACCAGATAGAATGCATTACTACAATCACATCACGCATTACAAAAACAAGATATGGGCGGTACTCACTGATGCGGTTTACTTTGGATGCGAGTCCACAGGGTGAAGTGATGTTTGGTTTGTCGGAGAAGTCACATGAGTAAAGCACGTTATCTACAGTCGTCCCATGATCACTGTAGTTCAGAAGCTCATAATGCTTCGTGTTCTACGAGAGATTAAATAACATTTAGAAGCATTCATCTCCCTTTATCTGTTAAATCTGGACAATTAAATTAAAATGAGCTTCCCAAGTGCCTTTAATGAAGCATAATTACGGATAACACTCACTTCATCATAAAAGATGCAGGCATGTTTCCCAGAAACATAATTGCAATGACCGTAGTTTGTAAGGCACACATCCATTTCAGCACCTGAAACAAAAACAAAGCATGAACCTTAATGAATCTTATTCAAAATAATGCTAATGTAATATCGCTTGTAGCAAACTGTACCTGTTCCAATGTACAGAGTCCTTAAGCACATGTTGATAGCTGCCCCTTTTCCTGTTAAAGGACACAGTACTGCTCGAGCTTGTACATCCCTTTTTTGTGCTGCAAAAGAGCAACGACTTGCTATATTATGACTGGAGGGGCAACAGCACAGCCTCAACATGACGTAATGGGCGAGTTTTGTTACCGTCTGCATGAGGGGAAGGTTTAGGGAGCGAGGCAGTGACGGCTGGAGGAATCCCACATTTATTTGAGGGATGAAGTGATTTGGGAGACAACAGCTGTTGGATTCTTTGCCAAGCCAGGAGTCTGATAAACTCCTCATCCAGCACATTCATGTCCACTTCTACAACACAGAAATAATTTAATTCCTCAAAACCAGTGCAAGATTATCATTTCTATTCGGTAATGAAATTAACTTTTTTTCATTTAAAAATCAGGTCTGACTGAAGGGGATCTCTTACCTGCATCGCCTTGAACCACATTCTTGATGTAGCTGTATAAGCTGCCTATAGAGGATGGGAGCACCGAGCCTTTCCCAGCAGGCATCACATCTGGGCTCACTTTGTTCTCTGGAAAAACAAGACATAAATAGTCAATTTTGTGGACTGAAAAAACATCTCAAACTCAGTTTTAATTTGGAAAACTGATATTCGGTTTTGGATTTGAAACACTTTCTGATTCATATTCCACTAAATGATTCAGTTTTTTTAACAATTCTTTTAGTAATTTTGAGGGGGAAAAAGACTACTTGGAAAAATGTCTTATTGTATTTATCCAGCAGCTTTGTCAAATGCTAATACAATTTCAGACAACAGTAAAGCAACTAAAAAAAATACACTGTTTAAAGATTTATGGTCAGTAAATAAAAAAAAAAAAAAATTAATACCTTTATTCATTAAGGATGCATTCAATTAAACAAAACTGATGGTCAAGACATTTATAATGTTACCTAAAAAAACAACTGTATAAGAAATGTTTCTTGAGCACTAAATCAGCATATTACAATGATTTCTGAAGGATCATGTGACACTGAAGAGTAATGGATGATAAAAATTCAGCTTTGCCATCACATGAATAAATTATATTTTAAAATATATTAAATTACAAAACAGTTACATTTAACTTTTTTTTTTTTTATAAATTAACAATTTTTTTAATCAAATATGTGCAGCATTGGCGAGCATAAGAGACTTCTTTCAAAAATACTGAACAAACCATTGAATGATAGTGTATATTGCATGGCAATTCTTGTGCAATATATGTTAAAAGAGTTATTACCCATTTGTCTGTAGGGAAACAAGGATTCTGGTGATTGTTAATTCTAGAGCACAGCCAAAGGAAAATGATGTATAGAGTGATGTAGGCTGAAATACCTTTACTTTGAGATGACAAGCTGCTGTTCAGCCCTGAAGAGGAGTTCCCAACAGCTGAGCTGTTATGATGGGCAGCAAGGCTGGTAGATGAAGGAGTATCTCTCTGCATACAGGAGCTGAGGGGACTGCTGCTCTCAGTCTTTATGTCTACATGGTTGGGCAGGGCTGGTTCTGAGAGTGCTGGAGTTGGTAGAGTAGAGGGGCTGCTGGGCCTGTCACACACCACTGGCCCATTCACTCCCGTGCCCTTCTCCGCTGAACTGTCAGTATCACCCTGACAAGATTTTTCTCTGCAGCTTTCAGGCTGTTCGGGTGATAGAGAGGGCAGCACAGGGGCCCCCTGGGGGCCAACTTGTGTACCGCTAAGCTGGAGGCAGTCAGAATCCTGAGAGCTGAGGTCCTGCATCTCCATAGATTCCTGTGTCTTCACATCTGACATATTGGTCTGCTCCGAGTCCCGGAGGGAAGATGACATCTGCTTAGCAGATAAATGTTTCATAATACTACACTGAAGTGCAATGACATGACGAAGCCACTGTGGAAAGGGGAAAAAAAAGCTGAATGATACAAAATACTTTTGCACTCAAATTTATACTACAGCAGTTAAATTTGTTACACAATCACTTTATACAGCGCATTTACCTCCTCTTGTTCCTCTTCGCTAGTTAAATGTTGAGAAGAACGTTCTTGTTCCATGAAACCGTTCGTGACCAGCTCTCCATTGTGAAGACCCACTTGATCCACCAGCAAAGGGGGATTTTGGTAGTGATTTTTAATGGCATTGGGGACCTACAAACACAAATCAATGTAACAAAACCATAACTCAAAATTGCTGTTCGCGATTCATCTTTCGTTCTTGTAATTATGTGATTTTTTCTGTAATTTTAAGGGGTCATATGATGCGATTTCAATTTTCTTGCTTGTAACTTTCTCTTTGGAGTGTTACAAGCTCTTGGTGCATAAATAAGATCTGTAAAGTTGCAAAGACTAAAGTCTCAAATCCAAATAGATATTCTTTATAAAAGTTAAGAGTAAGCCACGCCTACCTAAAACGGCTCGTTTCTAACACCACGGCCCCCACATGTCTACGTCACGATGTGGGGAAATTTGCATAACGCCGCCCAAATGTTAAAAGAAAGAAGGCGTAACTTTTATTCTCCCTGTAGTATTGTTGTTGCCGCCGCTGCCATGATGTGAAGGCGCTGTGTGTTTTGTTGTGAAAGCGAAACTGCATTGTTTGGCCTTCCAAAAGAGGACGATATCCGGAGTCCAGCCGGGTCGCCAATGTTGTTTGCCGCAAGCCCTCCGCCGTCGTCGCTCACTCAAGCCTGGTCTCCGCTCACCTCGAGCCCGCCGTGTGAGACGCTGGTGTTTCATTTTGAAAAGCGCACTACATTTTTTTGGCCTTCTAAAAGAGACACGATAGAATCATTGTTTAATTGTATTTACAACCACTGTCCAGGAACAGTTCAACGCCAAATATTCAGATGTGGTCCACGCATTTTATATGGAGGACCTATGTTTTTTTCCTGTATCGGGGTAGAATAGAGCTACAAATTCCCTGTTCGTACCTCTCAGAATGTAGCAACATTTGTTTTATATTTAAAGAATTTGCCACTGAAGATTCAAACGCGAGTTTTGATGGTTTTAATGTTTTTGTCTCATAGCTCTGGCCAGACAGGGCATCACAGTACAGTAAGGGGTGTAACATTTCCGTCACACGCTTGAAGTATTCGGCCAATCACAACGCACTGGATAGCTGGCCAATCAGAGCACACCTCGCTTTTCAGACCGATGAGCTTTGTAAAAAACGCGTTTCAGAAAGGTGGGGCATAGAGGAGAAACAATAATGTACAGTATGTGGAAAATAATGTGTTTTTTTAAACCTTAAACCACATAAACACATTTCATTACACCAAATACACAAAATAATGTTCTTTTTAGCAACATTATATGACCCCTTTAAAGACTGGATAAGGATTTTAAAAAAAATGTTATAGAAATCACACTCACAAGAGTAAATTTTAGCCAATGAAATTTCGAACTGAGCATAAATAAAAAAACAAACAAAAAAAAAACACATGTTGCTCAATGAGACGCCACCTTCAATGTCTTTTTCTTGATGTGGCGAACACCTCTGCGGTTGGGATGGTGTTGGCGGTGAACCCAGCGCAGGAAGTCCACTTTGACTGCATGTTGGGACAATCGGTCCTGGAACTGATCGAAGAGCTGGCAACGCGTGCTGAGGGTCACGTTATTTTGGTTTAGCTAGAATGTAAAGACAATGTGTTCATTTTAAAGTCCATGATTTCATGAGTGTGTAAGGAAATCATAAACTAAAAGTAAAGACAAAATTCAATGACCTATTTGAATTTTACTATTAAAACTGACAAATACTACATAAACTCAACAGAGAAAGAAAACTCTTATTATTGGTGGTGTTAATCACCCCTAAAATAAGCAACAAGTGATCAAAGACAAGACACTAACCACCATGTGCTCTGCGTGGTTGGGACACATCCATCTCCCAGTAGGCATGGCAGTGAGAGGGGGGTCAAGGCAGTCCATGTGGAACAGGAGCGCACAGTAATCACACTGGATCAGAGGAGCTACCCTGCAGCTCCTATGGAACAAAAAGAGAGAGGAGCCTGATATACTGTGCAACAATACTGACAACAATCAATATGGACTCCATTAGAGATGCATGGACATTAAAATTCTGTCACAGTGATATTTTAATATTATTTATATACTATTATAGATAGTATTTACAAATAAACATAACTGCTCCACAGAGCTTGTATTACTTATAAATTGAAAAACCCTATTTAAAAATCCCACAGGAAAATCTTGAGGGAAACCATGGCAAATTAGTCTTCTGGGTTTTGACATCATGACAGCAGAATTCTATTTCATGTTTCTGGGCTCTTACTTGCCACAGGTAAAGCACACTTTCACTGGCAGAGGGACCAGGCCGCTGGGATCCAGCTCATGTTGTGGCCTCTTTACATTCTTGCCCATTGCCTCCTCTTTCCTTCTGCGCTTACTGCTGCCTGTAGATACACAAATACAGTTTAACTATAAGCACACTTTAACCACTTAACACAATAGTGTGGGCAAGCATCACCTGGCAGTGAAGTGGTGCACGTAAGCTCACTAGGCAGCTGAAACTGCGTGGGGTTTCTCTCCATGGCTGCAGCGATCAGCAACTGAAAAGGTTTCTTCAGGCGAGGTGTGGCACTCTCAGACTCAGAGCCCTGCACTTCCTCTTCAACGTCCATCAGGTCCTCATCCACGTCATTGTGTTCTGATGGTGTAGGCGTGTCGGTGGACGCATTTGAAGTGGGTGTACCAGGACGGCTGCTTGTGCGTCGCTCGAGAAGACGGACTTGCGCGACGGCAAGTCTCAGGCCTCCTGACGTGGCAGAGGGCAGCCCATCCAGACGCAGTGTTCCCAGCTCCAGCTCCGCTGCAGGGGAGGAAGACCGCTTGGACAACTGCCGCTCCAACGCCCCATTCACCTGCTCCGCCTTCTGCTCATGCTTCTAAAGAACCAGAAAATCACACACTACAGCTCTGTTCCTAAAACTAGTAAGCAAGGTTGCTAAGTAGGGGTTGACCGATATATCGCCAAGGCCGATATAATGGCCGATATTTGGCATTTAGGATACGTATAAAGGTAAATGATTAAGTAATCTTTTTTCGATGCGTTCAAGGCGGGACTTTTGATGACCGCGCAGCGCCTTAGCACAGTGCTCACCTTCTCCCTCTTGTTCTCTGTCGTCAGTTCCGTCTAATACGGATAGAAGTCTGTCTAATATTCAGATTAAACAAAGGAATTAAAATGTATACAAAAAAAATTATAACGATTGCTTTTATATTATTAGTAATGGAAGGGCAAACATTATAATACTTTCTTGTTTGTCGTCAGCATTCGCAAATATGCATTTATATTTTTAAACAAATCTTTTAATGACAGCATTTTACTTTCACAAAGCTTTCAACTTAGTCGGATCCCGTTGTGAGATCTTGTGAAGTGGTACTTTGATCCTGCATGATCGCGGTCTTGCTCTGCGTGACGGGTCGCCCGTGTGAATTGAATGCTGACAGGAGTAGAGTTCAGCTTCACTGGAGACGTGCGACCGACAAACTTTAAACTCGTGATTTCAAATTATACTGCGCTTTATGCATTTGCCCACTGCCGTATTCATGTAATTTTCACTGTGTGCTTTATGTAAAATGAGTGTTAACTTGGCTTTATTTGAAAAAATATGACTAATGCACACAAACTTCCCAGAATACATAGTGCCCTGTTGGGGGGGGTGTGAGGGGGTATGTGGTTACAGTGTTTTACTTTCCTTTTTTTATTATATTATTTATTATATTTTATTTTGTGAAAAATACTTGTGGCATCTAAAGTATAAGTATGTTTAACACATTTATTTTTTAATCCATTTTCAAATGTTTTAAAATTTCTTAAATATGAATTAAAATGATATCGGCCACCCTGCTTTCCAAGATATCGGCAGTCAAAAAAACAATATCGTGCATCATAGTGTTTTAGACACTGAATGAAATGCAAGTTTGTTTAATGAACATTTCTCTGATTTTTTTTTATTGTGCATAAAGCAATGCATTCTGGGATTGTATCCTTTGTGGAGAAGGCATGCAATTAGTGTCTTTCTAAGGAAATTAAAGGCATAGCTCACCCAAAATTAAAAATGCTGTCATCATTTACACATCCTCATGTTGTTCCAAACCTTTATGCATTTTTTTTATTATATAATCTGCCAATTTCCGGGTGGACTATTCCTTTAAATGTGAATAGAAAAACAGTAGAACAATACAACTTAAGTTTCCAAAAACAAGACAGCAATGGCAAATATGACTTTTCCAACCTTTTTGCGCACACTGCAGCGATGACACATCCAGTCACCAGGTGGCAGCATCTCTCTGCTCAAAGGTGGATTACTGTGAAGAATCAAATGTTTCAAAACACAACAGTGCTTTTTTACACATTTTAAAAACATTTGACATCTCTGCAGAAATAAAGATTTCTGCATGAAAAATACAGTGAACGCTTACAGGTTTTATTCATGTGCTAGATACAAAAAAACTAAAACACAAAAACCACAATTCTGCAAGCACACTGAAACCGTCTAGGTCTCACCAAATCTAAAAACTGAACCACAAGGACTCTTTGCAATCTTTAGGTTGCATGGTGCACATGAGGCAATGTTATTGATATATTTCACAAATATGTAAATAAATACCATTCTTTCTTTCCATCTTTGCCATACAGTCAATGTAGACTAGCTTTATATTACATCAGCCAAGAGAAAGGCTGGATCGATTTAATGTGAAGTACATCCGAACAAATCACCCCTCAGGACAGAGTTGTTGAATAACAATACATTTACTTCCCCTTAGTGATCAGCATAGGACAACATAGGGCTGGGCGATATAGCTAAAAAATGTATCAACGATATAATGTTTCATATCGTTTGGTATAGATAATTATTGACATTTTTTACAACCTTTTTTTAAAACAAAAAGCAATAGAAAAAAAGTTTAAATTTAACCACTGTATTTATAATTAACAATTTATTGAGACAAACAACAAATATTTTTTTGTTTTAACAGTCAAACACAATAAAAATTAAACAAATATGTAATTTCTAATGTTTTATATGCAGATTAAATAGTTCTTTATTGTATAGGTCTAATTGTCTCCCGAGGCCACATGAGGGTGCAATGAGCAAAATAATGCAGTGCATTTAAATTGTCAACGCAAATAAATAACTGTCTATAAAAATGGCAGTACATCTAAAAACTCTAAAAATTTTCCACAAAACAAAGATAATGTCATAAATTGCATAACATTATGACCAAAACATCATCATGTATTTAAAGCGCATTGCTTAAATTCCTAAAGAGCCGAAGCACCATTTCACACGACTGCATTTAAAAACATATGAGACGCAGTGAAAAGGAATAAACCTCCACAATTCGTGATGTGAAAAGTTCTAAAAGTTTAAACTGTTTTAACTTTGCATGGCTTCTATACATCTGCGAGTGCAGCAGTCAATTGTCACATCTAAAAAAATTGCGCTGAATAATGCGTTTCTGTGTGAATGGCTTGTTCTCTGGTTTTACCTAATCAATATCTTTCTCCGCATTGAGCTTCCTACTTTCTCTAATATTTTGAATGAATAACGCAGCAGCGGCACGTATCGTGGGCTAGACTAACAAAACATTAAAATGCAACGTCACTTACATCATCACCGCATCTCGTGCGTCACTGATGACACTCCCTGATGCACACCTAACATTCAAATGCAAATGTTTATTTTAAATTAGACTAATATTCATTTTTTATTCACAATCTCCTCATCACAAGCAGGCACAGCCCTCATTTCAGCACGTGTTTGTCGTCTGCGTCACTCATAGTATGTGCCTATATCGAAAAAAATTTCTATCGTTATCGAAAAAGGTGTACCGTCGATAAATATCGATACCGTTTTATCGCCCAGGCCTAGGACAACAGCAGTAAAAACAAGGAGTTTGGATTAAACAGCCATCAAATGAAATGAGGCAGGAGTGATTCCATCCAAACAAAGCCCCTATGATAAACTACAGGACCCAGCTGTGGCTTCAGAGTGAGAGAAATGATGAGGATAACTATACAGAAAACAACCTGTAGGGAAATTTTTTTGTTCTTAGGTTCTTACTTTTTCAAGCTCAGGCTGCCAGGAGCTAAGCAGTATAGTGAAAAAAATTTAAACTTTTTAAATGCCCATTTCTAGGCAATTTTTGTTGTCTTTGTTGTTGGATGAAGAAAATGTGTCATGTGCACAAAAACAATAGTAGTGCAATGTTAGTAATCATGAAATCTACATTATGTGTGATAAGTTTTAAGGGTTATGTTTCTACATGGGACAACTGTCAAACTGACTGCAGCGTCTGTGACAAAAGTGACAGTAATAGCGGCAGTAATATTAAGCAGCAAAAATTTTAAGCAGCACAATTGTTTTAAACAAGGATAATAGGAAATGTTTTCTTGACTTAGAATGATTCTGAGAATCGTTCGTGTGACCTGTAAGACTAGAGTAACTGCTGTTGAAAATTCAAACTTTTGCACAGTATAATGTATTGCTGACCAAGGATTAATCATGTTTTGTGTACCCAGTTATAGGCGTGTACTGTGTATAATTTATTATGTGGTGGTGTATATATGAGCAATATCACTCGAGTACGAGAACGATACCGGCTTTATATCAGCATGGCTGTGATTAGGCCAGAGGCACGAGGCAATCACAGCCGCTGATATAGAGCCGGTATCGCTCGAATATGAGAGTGATATTGCTTTTATACAACAGTTCGACGGAACATGTGAAAACATTAAGAAACAACGGAGTGCCTAATAAAAACCTCTTTTGTGCGGAACTACTTCCTTCCTCCACGGATTCAAAGCTCAAGTTGACAGTTAAACATACCTCACTTTTAGAATACGTATCAAGGGCATGTGCTGCTTCAGTGAGGTTATTAGTGAGAAATAATGAGGTTATAAGAGAGAAACAATGCGGCAAGACTTGCATCCAAATGAGAGAGAGAGAGACGGCGAAGCTAGACGTTTCTTCTTATATTAACTAAACGTACTCTACGCTTATCTCAGGGAATAATAATAAACAAACAAGACCCGGCTAGAGACAAACGAGTGATACAAAATTGATTGCAATCAGATTTGATAACCCGAACGAACTTGTTTTAATAATAATATATATATATATAAATTATATATATATATATATACACATGTAAATATTTCTTACATTTATACATGTTTGTGTGTGTATTTATATATACATATAACTATACACAGTACACACACATAATATGAAAAAAACTTTTATTTTGGAAGCAAATAAACAGAATTAATCCTTTGACAGCTCTAAACAAATTACATTTAAAAAAATATAAAAATACGTTATTTCATATTATTTCACAATTTTACTGTATTTCTGAAGTTCAGCCTTTGTGAGCATTAGAGACTTGGAAAAAAATTAAAAGTCCTAAACCTTTTTGAATGGTAATGCATTTTATTTTTTTATATTTTGTTCATAAGTTCATAAATACATTTGCTATAACACCTGCCATGTTGGTGCCACATTACTAACCACTACTACTAACTTAGTGCTTCCAAGATGTCCACAAATCACCCTCTTAATCCACATCAGTCAATCAGATAATCTTTGTGACCTTTAAAAATCAGCAGCATAAAAAGACTTGTACATAAATCTAAAAGAAAAATTCAGTCAACTGTTAAACCCAGACAAGATACGAAAATGCATAGGAAGCATACCAGCATTGCAGGTGAAAAGCAGCGGGACAGTGATCGCAGCAGAGCAGATCTCCTCCCTCACGGCAGCTATCGCAGGTGTCGTGGTTCGTGGCTCGGCCTCCTCTTCTGGTCTCCCTCTCTGGTTTGCGTCTCTTCTCTCCATCCTCAGAGCGTGGGGGTGCGAGCAGCTGTTGAATTTGCTGGAACAGATTGACAAATACATTTTAAGCATGCATGTAGTTACACAAAGATCTCCTGTCAGACGTCAGTGGAGAGTTGCTTCACACATTCAACTGGTATTTCCAACCTTATCACGGCACATTTAGAATATCATACTTATAATCTGACACATACACACAATGCAGATTTTGGATTAAAATTAAGGGTGACAGAGAGACCCCCAAAACGTGCAGCACCCGGGGGTGCTCACATTCAACTATGAGGAGGTCAAACTTTTCCCCATGTCAAATCAGATCTAATCACGTGATATCAATAATGAAATCTGCACACACACATATATACATACATAAATTTGTCTTCGGTTCTACTTTCCAGGCATTCAATTTCTGCAACAGGCCCAATCCAGCACTGCATTAACTCACCAAAGCAAATGTCCACAAACGACTTATTTTCCATTTTGCAATTTGCTTTTATTACGACTCATTTAATCCTTAATACAGGCATATTTAACTCACACATGACAGTGATTCGAGGCACAGCTGAAGGGCAGACAGCCTTACCTCCATTAGGCCCCCAGACGTGTCCAAATCGTACAGAATCTTCGGGGTCTCCATTTTGTTCCACATTCACGCTGCTCAAATGTGGCATGAACACACAATCCGACAGCAGTTCTCACCTTCTCCAAACCCAGTCGGGATAACCTGCTGTCTTTAAGCCGTTCTGGAAATATTAAACGGGTCGATAATCTAACAAGATAGCGGATTGGCTGCTCGATGTTCGGCTAGCTAGCAGCTAGCAGCTATCAACAAACAAAAGCACACAGCTCGCCAGATGTCTGGTGCTAAACGAGAGCTGACGAATCGCTCAAACTCTCATTTAAGTACAAAAATCGTTCCTATTTTGATTGCAAGTTGCTTCCTGGCGCAGTACTGAAGGGTTCCTGTGGGATGTAAAGGCCTAGCTCGCTAGCCTAGCAGCATCCTCTGCTTCAGCAGCAGCCGCCTGCAAAGATTCGTGTAGAAATCCACAGCTGTCTGTCCCCATCGCATACTGGCTAAAAAAGCGCTCGCTGTTGCAAAGTAAGTCTGCTGGATTGATTGTCGGCGGTTAGGTCCTCATGTGCAGAAACACTCGTGGATGGTGCTCAGATGACAGCAGTGAAGAGTAAAGGTGTTGTTATGAAAAGCCATTGCTAGTAGCTATGCTTGCTAACTGGTTGGCGTTGCCCTCCTCTGACTCGACTCTAGCGGGGTTGGAATGAAGTCTGCGCATGCGTACTGAGGCGCAGAGGAGAACTGCTCCTCCTAGTGTTAGTCTGACAGAACAACACGAACTCTTCAAGCCTGCAGGCCATGTTTTCTCTAAAGCACAGCGAAGAAATATTACAAAAAGGAAAACAATCCTTAAAACGGATAAAAAAGTTTGTGAATAACAACTAAAACAGAACATTCTGATGGAGCATCATTTTTAATTAAGATATGCTATGACAATGTTGTGGTAAATAATTACAGTACAGTACAATTAAGTAAAAATATATCATTTTGAACCATGATAATCCCAAACAGCCAAGCCCCTTACAACTTTTAAGACAGATTTCTTCTGTGAGCGCTTTACTGAATCCATCAGACAATAAATACATACATAAAAATAAAATAAAACCTCAAACTATTCTTTAACTGTTTTTTTTATTTCTCTGAACTATCTGTAATATCTTTTATAGCACTTGTCATGTTACTTAACTGCTCATGGATAAGTTGCTTTGGCTAATTTAAAGGGTTAGTTCACCCAAAAATGAAAATTAGCCCATAAATGACTCACCCTCAAGTCATTCTAGGTGTATATGACTTTCTTCTTTCAGACGAATCCAGTCGGAGTTATATACATTTTTTTTTTTGATCTTTCAAGCTGTTTAATGCCATTCAGCGGGTGTTGCATGCATCCATCCAAAAGAAGTTAAATAAAAAGCGCCCAATATCCAATATGAGACTTTCTCTACAAAAACACATCGTCCTTTTTTCACAGCTCCCAAGCCGTTTGGACACTTTTTTTTAATGGATGGGCACTTTTTATTGAACTTCTTTTGGACTGATGCTTGCAACCAGGGCCGTTTCTAGCCAATTTGACACACTAGGCGAAATCCCTATTGCCCCCCCACCAAATTATATATATATATTTCTTTTCAGACACCAGTTGCTTGTCAAATTCAAATTGGTTGTCATAGTAACAACATTAATTTGTGGAGGTTCAGTGCATTGAGTTCCACAAATCTGACTGATTTATTTGTAAATTGACTTTTAAGATAAACATTTTGCACAATTTTATCTGTAATATCATTGTGTTGCCACTAGATGCCTGTATAGCCCTATGTAACAATCCCTAGTGGCTAAGACATTGCACATAATTTACACATAAATCACACATAAATTAATTTATTACATTTTGATTTGGATACTATATACTATACTACTACATATTGTTTAGATATTATCAATGGCTACTTTTTTGTCTTTATCTGTTTTTTTTGTTCAATTTTTTTGTTGTTGTTTTCTTGAAACATTGATTTAAAGTGTCAGTTATTGCATTATTATTTCAGTCAAACCTATAAAACCCCTTTGTTACCAAAAACTACATATAAAAGCTTTATCAGTAGCATAAAAGTAACCAATGCAGCTACTTAAATAATTTGCTCGGCTCATTAACCTCACGTTAACGTCCCCTTTAAATAACGTGACGCTCTGCCCTCTATGACGCTGCTCCCATTAAGCGCTGTTGGAAGTGAATGAATTGATTCAGCATTTCGACACCTCCGTAAGGATGCATTTAACTCGACAAAGCGGTCTAATAAAGGATGTATTGATCTAGTGAATTAGCTAATTTTACTATACAAAAATTTTTTAATTGGATGTTAAAGTTTAAATGGGAATATTACATGACTCGCTGATCCTTTAACAATGCATTGGCACAAAAAAGCACCTCACCTTTTGGACAAATCTCGCAACATGATTTATAAAGTGCCACAAATACTGCCTAAACAAATTACTGATTTTGTGCACTTTTTACTTTACCAATATTTTAAATTGGCCTTTGAACTTAGCTTTATTGCATGGCAAAAAAAAAGTGTTACCTTGCGAAAGCACTGACAGAGCCCACTGATCTAATGGCGTTGTTGAGCGCTCCAAATGCAAACTTTGCATGCAACAATCAGGCAGCAATGGACAGCACTCTGATCTAGTGGCATACAAGCACGGTCAGATTGACAGTACTCTAGCCCAAAAATGTTGGGGTATCCAGTGGGGGCGGAAGTCATATTTCAGGGTGACTATGCCACTCTTTATCACAACCTTGCTAAAAGTGCCAGTACGTGCGCTCATTGGCGCCCCTTCAGCTGGTGGCGCCCTAGGCGACCGCCTTGCTCGCCTATGCCTAGAAACGGCCCTGCATGCAACACCCGCTGAGTGGCATTATACAGCTTGAAAGATCAAAGACAATTTTTAATATGACTCTGACTGAATTCATCTGAAAGAAGAAAGTCATATACACCTAGGATGACTTGAGGGTGAGAAATTAATGGCCTAATTTTCATTTTTGGGTGAACTAACCCTTTATGAATGTAACACCTGTAATTATATCAAAGTTATTGATGTTGCTCTGAAAAAAAATGTAGGCTACTAGATCTCTTTGACTTCCATTAAACGTTGTTTCTTAAGTTCCCAAAATAATGTTGTTCAGTTGGAGACAGCGAAACACTGAAACGTACACTCACGATGCAGTCTGTCATGTGACCAATTGTGATGTTTTTGGCAGCTTTTGCTAATTACATTGAAATGACAATATTTCAATCAATACGGACAACATTGATATGGGTACCATGTACATAACTGTTTTAGATGATCCATATCATTGATATTAACAGACAGTGTGAAATGATGAACAAAGATTTATTCTATAATAGATAAACCTCATATATACATACATTTAAGCCATATCTAATACAAATTGTATGTACATTCTTAGATATTTATATATTAAGAGTGCCTGCTAAAAGAGTACAGTCAGTTGTTATTTTGTTTCATAATATGTATAAAAACATACAAAAATAAACAGAAACCAAAAAATCAGAGCCAATTG
The DNA here is from genome assembly GCA_018155175.1 of Sinocyclocheilus anophthalmus. Taxonomy (NCBI): domain Eukaryota; kingdom Metazoa; phylum Chordata; class Actinopteri; order Cypriniformes; family Cyprinidae; genus Sinocyclocheilus; species Sinocyclocheilus anophthalmus. Next base: position 43,779 of record JADLZN010006887.1, on the reverse strand, counting down.
ATCAGTGGAGGAGGGATGATTTACAAGAACTTTCTGTACATTTTTACTTAAAAAAAAACTTTTGGATAAATTTTGGACACAGACAGAGACTTTTTTCCCCAGCAGTCTTTTGTTTGACACTGTACACACAGGCGAGTCATAAGTAAGGTTAATGTAAAGGCTTGAGATCACCCCAATGAAACAGGGACCCACGTCACATTACTGGATACAGATGCACCAGTTTCCATGCAAAACACTACACTTCATAAAACTGGCAGATGTTATTTGAAAGTTTATAATCATCTTTTGTAAGTAACACCTCTCATTTTCATGGTGTGGAAAAAAAAAAACTGTAAACCATGCATATGTTTAATTGTTCAATGGTTGCTGTTTTACATAATTGTTTTAAAGAATGTTTATTTTGTCCCTGCATGGAGTTCAGGTTTGAAATGTTATGATTACATTCATGACTAATTCATCTGGATAAGAACTCCAGATACACTAACATTCAAAAGTTTGGAGTCATTAAGATTTTTTTTAATACAGCAAGGATGCATGAAATTATTCAAAAGTGCAAGACATTTATAATGATTTCTATTTCAAATAAATGTTTTTTTGAACTTTCTATTTATCAAAGAATCATTAAAAATGTAACATGGTTTCCACAAAAATATTAAGCAGCACAACTGTTTAACAACATTGAAAATGACAAGAAATTCTTGTTTCTGAACAATCATGTAACACTAAAGACTGGAGCAATAGATGCTGAAAATTCAGCTTTACCATCACAGGAATAAATTACATTAAAAAAAATATTCAAATAGAAAATAGTAATAATATTTTACAGTATTACTTTTACTTTTTTATACTTTTAAATGTATTAAAAAACGCATTCTTGGTGAGCATAAGAGACTTCTTTCAAAAACATGAAAAAAATCCTACTTCCAAACTTTTCAACGGTAGTTTATATAATTGCTATGGAAAGCCATTTCCGCCTGAAAATTAACAGGTAATTGTTTCCCATAATTGCGACTGTATATTGTTAATTGCTTTATATTTCGATGTGAATTTATATTATTTTGTTTATTTTCCACAACTACAACTATTTCCTGTACTTGTGATTTATTTAAATCTCACAATGTAACTTTACATGTGAATTTTTGGGAGAGGGGGAAGGAAGGGTTGTGAGTGCAAAAGTGTGACAATTAAAAAACAAATAAATGAATAAATCTGTTTAGAGAGACATCAGTCACCTAAATAACATGGACTCCCCTATTATCAGTCATTTTTTTATTTCCTTAATTTGGCTCAATTACGGGTAAAAACTGTACAAGCAGTTCTGCTAGGCCATGGCTATTGAAGCTCTACAAAAATAATATCATGTTGTCCACACTCTTCGCTTGCGGAAGTCCTCAGAAGCAAGGAGATATTTACAGCAGATGGAAAAAGATGAGAAGGTAGGTGAGATTAAGAGCAGAGTTGGCTAGATGTGAAAGGAACTGAGAGATCTTCCACAAGGCTTGCAGTCCTCCATGCTAAAACAAGCTTTGTTTTCTTTAAATGGAGACTTCGTATTCTCTCGTATCCTGTGGACCAAAGAAACAAAAAACATCAAATATAATATAATATTACACTTATATCAAGTAATTATGTGAGAGGTAGGAATATGTAGCAAAACCAATGTTGGCTGTGAAAACAACACAAAAGAGATGCTAAAAATGGAGACGCCCTACGCCAGTGGTTCAAACCTTCTCGGCCTTGTCCATGTGACGCTATTCCATTGATCAACTCTCCTTACAGGCTCTTTCTTTACAACAGAATCCTAGAGAGTACCTCTGGTGGCTGCTTTGAATCATAGGTCTCTGTACAAATCAAAAATACCATGCAACTTAAGCATGAAAAAAACGTAAAAAATAATCAGCAATGGAAACATAATGGAAGTTGGAGGAAAAACTTTCAGGCAATTTTGTGCGGAAAACAATGTGTGATTTATGAAGTGATATTGTGGTGCTATCCAACAAATAAACACAATGTAGATTACTAAATGAGTATTAAAAAGCCTTCCGATGTTTATGAAAAATAAACAGCATGCTAAATCAATAACACATGTGAAATAAAAACAAACCTTTATAATCCTGAAATTAAATATCCAAAACGCAATATTGATTGGCTTTGCTTTTTGTAATCACATTCTTTTGTAAGTCGAGACTTGTCATTAGACAGACATGTCTTTCTTCAAACCCAAGAGAAATGCTTGTGTTTGCATCATCTTCACATAATGCTAGTCGCCACTTCAGGGCATTAGTGCAAGAAGAGCTGGCACATATACATGCACAACATACAGTACAGTACACAGACACTCATCTGTCCAACCACACACACTTGCGTACAGTCAAACACAGACTTCAGACAGAAATCGAGCAGTTTAGTATATGCAGGCAGTGAGTGCCGCTGGGACTGTATTATGAGTGCTACACCACACAGAGAGAGATCTGGAGGGACACTAGCACAGCACATAAGAGGTGCGAATAACCTGCAGTCTGTAATGCATGTTAGACGCAGGAGGCTGGGGAAAAAGAGCATGCATCAGTGTAAAAGTATTGACAGTCAAAATCTCACCTCATTGTTCTTCAGGGATGCAGATAGTGAGAGAGAGTAAAGAATGTGCAAATGTAAGTGATTGAGCAAGTTAAAAAGCATCAGATCAATTACATTTTTCATATTTTTGAATTTTTGGAGTTCAACAGCAATGGTCCCTTCCGCTTGTGAGATTGTCTCCCTTTTGTGCTTCACAGAAGAAAGAAAAAGTCACAGAAGTTTGGAGCGACATGAATATGAACAAATGATGACAATTGTAATCTGTAGTGTGAATGTTAATCTTGAGCTGAATGTTGAACAATGAGAGCAGGTGAAGGAGACGTGGCTGGTGATATGCTAACAGACTCCGCAATAATAAAGTTAAATGTTTAACTTCCTCTTTGGTGTTCTGGCCCAGTGATAAAACCATGTGTGATCGCTAATGACGAGATGATGAGGGTGTGGCTCCGTGCACCACTTCATTTCAACTCCAGAATGGCACTTTACAGCTAATTGGATTACAGAAATGAACCCACAATATGGCAACGCAGATGGTGTTCAAAGTGCAGATGTGCACCTGTAAGACTAAACACATGAGTACCTCTCAGTCCTACCATGAAATATTACTGCAAATGGATGTGATGGGTGGGGATAGGTTTCTATTACAACTGAGGAGGTGGTTGTTGATGAATGTAGCCTGTTTATAAATACATACTTTACTTACTGCAGTCTCATAGATGGGGTTTACAAAAGCTGACTCTCCACTGATGTGATCATATTGTGGTGATGTGGACATGGAGAGTCGTAGAGACTTGCCTTGCACCCTGAGAACAAACATATGATGACGATCCACGTGACTTGCAATGGACTGAACCACAGGAGAGACATTTGAACTAAACTATAACCACAATTGTCACAAACAATATACAAATTTCAACAACATGGCATCCGCAAAACAAATTATATTTAACTTCTTAACTTCTATTTAACTGTAATAGCAGTAATACTGTGAAACATTATTACAACTGAACTATTTTATATTTGAATTTATTTTAAAATGTAATTTATCACTGTGATGGCAAAGCTGAATTTACAGCAGCCAGTCTTCTCCAGTCTTCAGTTTCACATGATCCTTCAGAAATCATTCTAATATGCTGATTTGCTGTACAAGAAACATTTCTTATTATCATCAATGTTGAAAACAGTTGTGCTGCTTAATATTTTTGTGGAAATGGATAGATTTTTTTCCAGGGATTTAATGATGAAAAGAAAGTTCAAAAGAATTGCATTTATCACTAATATAAATTTTAATGCATCCTTGGTAAATAACGTATTCATTTATTTAAAACAAAAAAACAAAATAAAACAAAAGCTTACCTTGAGAAGTAGAAATATATTGACATGATGATTATTATGATTATGGCCACTGGGATAAAAATGGAAACAGCCACACTGGCTCCCTCTATACTGAAGTCTGCACTGGCCACTGATATGGGACAAAGTAACAAAGTATAGCAAATACATAAAATAAGTTAATCTGTATACCTGTGATGACAAATGTATGTACATTTCTAATATTCAAAGGTTCTTACCATCCAGTCTGCGTTCATCTATGTACTCCAGTGTTATGGCTGGGAGAAAAGCGAGAGCTTTTAACAAATGAGAAAATGTTGCTTGTCATAGCAATTATTCAAATCAAACACTCCCTACCCTGAAGAGGAACAACATATCAATAAATAAACATCCACTGCAGACAGGAAAGAGACCTTATGTGAGTGATATAGTATGCAGATCACACATCATGAGCACTGCAAAACACACAGACTACCTTTGCACTGCGGGGGTGGATGGCTCCATTTGGAAGGATGCCCGGGGACACAGCGGAGAACAAGCTCGCCCTGGAGCTCATACCCACTCATGCAGGAGAAGCGCACAGTTTCTCCAGCCTGATACACATGCTTCTCTGAGCTCTGAATGGTATAGGGAGGAGTGCCGGGGTTCCTACACGGCTCATACGAATCAGCTATATAACACAAATATACACACATCCACAAATACAGATTAGGTAATTCTATACTAACTACTTCTGAATTTAGAATAAAATAAAATGAAAACGAATCAAAACAAAAGAAAAAAAGAAAACAAATACAGATCAGTTCGTTCTAAACTACTACTTTCTCTAAACGGAGACTTTGTAAAGTAAAGAAAAGAAAACTAACCAAAACAAACAAACAAACAAACAAACAAAAACAAAACAAACCAAATATGATTTAGTAGTTCTAAACAACCACTTCTGTAAATAGAATGAGGACTTGAAAAAAAAAAAAAAAAAAACGAATAGAGACAACAGTAAAGAAAACAAAACCAACCAAAAAAGAAAGAATAGAATTTTTTTAATTTGTTAGTAATAAACTATTGTTTTTGTAAATAGAATGAAACATCGAAAAAAAACAACAACCAAGCACAAAAGTATGGATTAATGATATACTGCTACTTTTGTGAATAGACTGAAACCTTGTCATCAAAAGAAACCAAAACCAAATCAAATCAAATCAAACCAAACCAAAAAAAAAGAACTAATATGGATTATTTTGTTTTATTCTATTATTTCTGTAAATAGAATGAACAAATTTAGAAAAAAAGTACAATAAAATAAAATAAAACAAACATTATTAAATGTTTCAGTGTTTACACTGTAAACTATACTGTGAAGACTTCATTGCAAGTTGATTAAATCATAAGTTTTATACAGTTAACACCCACTATGTGTGTCTGTCTGTTGGTGTGTATATGTGGGATTATTTGTGAACAAAATCATGTACTCACGAATGCATTTGGGCAGTTTCTCGCTCCACTTGGGGCCGGTGGAGTCGCGGTGGTAGCAGGAGAGGAGGCTGTTTCCTGACAGCGAGTAGCCTTTGTTACAGATGTACTGGACAGTAGAGCCCACGATGAGACGTGGGCCTGACATCACCCTGCGACTGTGCTCCACCGTGCCTGGATCTGGGCATGACAGGACTGGAAAAGAAATAGCAACAGGCCGGCCACAGAGTTTATTGTTTATACTGAAACAATATTGCATTTCTCTTTTGTTGAGTTTGGAGTTTGGAATGGTCAGTACTGTACACCATAGATCTATGATATATGAGTTTGTACATCAATAATGATTATTTTAATGGTTTTATAATGTAAGCATAATAATAAAATATGTAAATACATGAACATGGCAGTATAAACATGCTATTATAAGTCACACTTACATGACTTTACATTGCAATATTCAAGAATCTTATATGTAAGGCCAGGGGTCACCAAACTTGTTCCTGGTGAGTATAGCACCAACTTGCCTCAACACACCTGCCTGGAAGTTTCAAGAATACCTAGTAAGACCTTGATTATCTGGTTCAGGTGTGTTTGATTAGGGTTGGAGCTAAACTCTGCAGGACACCGGCCCTCCAAGACCGAGTTTGGTGACCACTGTGTTAGGCAATCAATGTTACTGTCAACTAATTAGTTGAATTGTATTGTAGTTCTCATTTTCACCTAAGGGTGGCACCATTGACTTACATACAAATATTTGTTGAGCAAACACTGCTTTTGGATCAGAATGAACTTATAGCCATTTTACTTTGTGATTCATGCATTTAAAATGTATTTTTTCCATTTGACATGTTAGCTTGTTTTTACATTACAATTATGCATATAAATACCCAAAGCAATATATGTGGCATTTAAGATACATTTTAACAGTATGCTTTCTGGTTTCTCTGTTCTTCACCTTTCACATCATACTTGTGGTTCCACAAAATCAGAGTGCTAGGGGCCACTGCTCATCACATCCAGAAAGTATGAGGCAAGAAGAACATGTGACTTTGATCTCAGGGGCAGTGTACAGACACAGTGCACTATAATAAAAAGATTACTTCGCTCCAGCCTGCCCAGCTGCAAACCCAATTCTCTCCTCAGCAGAAGAGGAGCAGGAAAAGGGGACGGGAGAGGCGAGTGAGTTAATGATGTTTGCGTGGCGGGTGAGAAGCTTTGAACCGGATAATGGTCCCTGCTGCTTTTGGCCTACTGCTGCTGCTACTGTTTTTGTCAGGGACAGCAGCAGAACCTGGACCCCGGGGTCATTCGGTCTCCTGTCTGCTGATACTTGAAACGACGAATGTCTCTGGACGTCCTGGGAGCCTGCAGTGTTACACACTCACACAGAGTGAGCCCGAGCAGCACAATAGTCAGGTGACAAAATTTAATTTCAAGCACTGGAGTGACTTTGGCTACAACAGTAAGTCGTGGAGGTGCTCTGATTTGAAATTTGTTGATGAAACACTCAGTGCATCAGCGGGACGTTATTCTGGACTCACCAGGGGGTGGAGAGCGAAATAAAAATTCTTGCAAAATCACAAAAATCACGTAAGGTGGAAGCAAAGAGAGGAAGATGCATCAGACTGTGAAGTGAAACGATACCCACTTCATCCGTGAAGTCACCCTCGAAAGAAAAGTGAGTGATTACCCACAAAGTCCTCCACTTTTCGCCCGTCCTTGAATGTGACCGAGTTGCAGAGGCGAACAGGCACTTGTGAAATTCCCCCCTCAAATGGAATTCAAAAGCTCATCTTGTTTCGGAGCACAGCATTGCTCTTGATCAATAGGCGGTGTGTGTTGGTTTGGAAGTGGGGTGAAAATGGATTTTAGAGAGAGTGGTTATCATTGAGAGAGTGTGTGTGTGTTTTCACCTCTTTCACAGCTAGGCAAGTCTCCGCTCCAGGTCAGGTCCCACTGGCACATGAGCATTTCGGTGCCCACCACCTCAAAGCCTGGGTAACACTGATAGGTCACCACCGTGCCGTGCACCAGGTCAGGGTGAGATGTGGTCTTCCAGCCATTGGAGATCTCTGGAAGCTCTGGACAGGTGTCATTACGGGGAACCTCTGCAAAGAGGAACATTTTATTGCTCTGTGGTTGCTCTTTCATGGCTCAGAAGAGTTAATGTCAAGAGACAATTTTTTCTCAGAAATTTCTACAAAAAATACCTTAGGAGATTCAATTTCTCCTGAATGAGACAAATGAGACAATTGCTTACAGTGAGAGTATACAGCTAAATGAAATTAAGCAAATTTCTAAAATTTTCATCATTTAATCTGACTGCTTTCTAAGAGAAAAGACTGACATCTCATTTAATCTTATAATGTTTGAAAGATATCAATTGTTGGGGCACTCAAAAATGAATGCTCGTGATTTACTCATCCTGATATCATTCCAAATCTAAACGTTCTTCTCTAGAACATAAAAAGTTTTTTTCCCCCAGATTTTTTTGGTCCATATAATGGAAGTCATTGGAGCTCAGTGCTGTTTTAGGACACCACTGACTTTCATTATATGGACAAAACATTTTTCGAAATATCTTCTTTCGAGTTCCACAGAAAAAAGAAAGTCATTCAGGTTTGGAATGTCATGAGAGTGTGCAAATTATGAGGTATTTCTTTCCTATGAAGTGAGACTCAATTAGTTTGATTAGTAGAGCAAGAGTGAGGGAAAAAGAGACAGAATGTTCAGTAATGCTTGCAAAACAATTTCTTTGTTTCTCACCGTGTCCCTAAACAAACCACAGGTGTTGTGCCTAATGACTGATAAATCAAATGCTAGGAATCAGCTTGGCTGTGATTATAAATTTGAATAGAGCAGCACAAGACAGCTGGCAGGCATTTTGCTGATGTCCATTCTTAGAGTGGCAGAGCTGGGGAGGGCACTGCACCCGGCAAATGCAGCTAATGAGTACAAACATGCACTGTAATTGTTAGCGCCTCTGCCAGGCCAAATCCCCTGCACATGCAGGAGCTGCTGGTGGAATCTTCCCTCTGTGCTGCGTGAAGGAAATGGAAAAACAGTCCATTTCAGTCCGCTCTATGAATCATCTGCATTTCTCCACCCTCCAAATAGAACTTATTATATTTTATCTGATCTTGTGCAATAGCTGATGGAATGACCTTCACTTCATCCCCAGGAAAGGTGAGGACTAAACCAGTTGTGGCTCTCACTCTTATAACCTCCCTCTCCCTATTTCGTCTCCTCATCACCTTTTCATCAGACTGAGATTGGCAATCCCTGTGGCACCTCAAATAAATCTCAGAAGTAGACAATTAATGAGCTTCTTCAAACTAAATGTAGATGTTTGGGATCTGTAAGGATTTTTTTCTCTTATGCTTCGCAAGGCTGCATTTATTTGACCAAAAATACAGTAAAAACAGGAATATATTGCAAAATATTGTAACAATTTAATACAACAGTTTCTTTCTGACTGTATTTTAAGAAATAATTTATTCATGTAATGGCAAAGCTGAATTTTCAGCTGTTTTACTCCAGTCTTCAGTGTCACATGAAATCAGAAATCATTCTAATATGCTGATTTGGTACTTAATTATGACTTAATTATGAATAGCAAGTTCAAAACAACAGCATTTTGATCAGAAATCTTTTGTATCATTATAAATGTCTTTACTGTCAATTTTGATAAATTTAATGCATTCTTGCTGAAAAACAGTATTCATTTCTTTTTAAAAAATCTTGCTGACACCAAACCTTAGAATGGTTACATGCTTGACGCTGAGAAAGTGCAGCAGAAATGGTTAAATAGGTCTTTACCGAAAAAGTGCACCACAAAGCCGTTGTTGTAGCCGTAGATGTTGGTAGCAGGGTCTGACTGGAACTGGATGGTCACATCAGCCATAGAGGTGTAGAGTTTGAACCGAGGACGGGAACCGCTGTACTGGCCCAGTACCTTTGCAGTCAGGTCATCTCCATCGTAAAAAGTCAGCATGTCATTCGTTCCCATGTGAAGACTGCGAGCAGATAATACAGTACACAACAGGTCAATCCCAGTCTAATCTCAGATGTTTAGGTCTCACCTCAAAGTAGTACCAGGGGCCCTGACAGATTTCTGATCTCCCCTCTTACTTGTCTTCCTCTAGTCCTTATTTTCCGGCCTCACGGCTTTTCTCTTGTCCCTGCTGCAAATGAAATCTTTTCTGCTGTTTAATGTTTTCACACTGCTTTTGTTAAGCATTTTTGTGCATAGTTGCGAAAGCCTTGCTATCACAAACCACATTCATTTCACTCAGACTATAAAGAGCAAATGATTCAGCAGCGGGGGGAAACAACTCCTCCTATCTCATGTTTGGAAATAGCTGGAAAATCAGTTTCCTGATATTCAGGAGCCAGAGAGAAAGAACATTTGGCAGCGTCCCTGTGGAAAATTCAAGAGAATCTCCATCACGGACATGCTTTGAATTTAGTTGTGAAATTATTGTAGATTTGACATAAAAAAAAACCTTATTACCATTTTAAATGACCATTTTTTCTAATTTATGAATTTATTAGGGTTAAACTTATACACATCCATGCCCTAGACATCATCACTTCTAAGTTAAATTTTTAAAGTTTTCTATTCTTAATTAATTATAGTAAAATGTAATTCATTCCTGTGATGGCAATACAATAACATTCTAAAATAATAAAACTGAAAACATTTCAAGAAATTGAAAACAGTTGGGCTGCTTAAAATGTTTTTGTGGAAAGAATTCTATTATGAATATAAAGTTCAAAAGAACATCATTAATTTGAAATAGAATAAATAATAAAAAATAATTTAAATAAATAAAAATAAATTAAATACATTGTACGCCCCCCCCCCCCAAATTGAACGGTAGTTTTTATATATGTTAATAGAAATATTAGAAGAATTTTCAATGTCAATAGAACTTTGCTTTCCCCTCCATACTTCAGTTTTGGATCATATCAAGTATAAAAGCAGAAAGTTTAATTTTTTTAACCTGAGGGGAATCCAAGCCTATTGCTCAAAAGCCTGGGGAATATATGACCTTCAGAACACTTTGTAATGCCTTGAAGATGCCTGTCAGCCTTACACAAAGGTGACAAAAGCCCCAGTCTACAAAAGAAATGTCAATAAAAAGCTTTGCCTTGACATCATCTGCTTCACTGCTGCACAAATGATCAGCCTACACTACAAAATACAGACACATTGAGGCATATTACAGCATATATCTCTCTATTTCTATATGTGAATGTGATCTGTAACTGTGGCTGACGTCCACCAGACCCAGGCAGTCTGGCCAGCCACTGGTGGAGGGAGTGTGATTCAGTCAGGCAGGGAGGTGGCATACACACTCTATCTTGTCACTAATTAATCACAAGTGGGCAGTAATGGAAGTCATTACTGAGGAGAGGGGAATAATTAATCATATCCGTTCTGCTGCAGCACGAGGCAGAATGGTTACATTCAAGCAAAATGAAGACAGGATGTTTAAATTATGGCTTACACACCTGCACGAACACATACACCTACTGTTACATATGGATTGAATGTATATTATTCAACTGTCAACAGCCCTCTAATACTGTATGCAGGAAAATCTGTGTATGTATTTCCTCTGGGAGACACGTTTAAACCAGAAGAACTCCTGACCCGCTCTGAGGACTGGAGAGAGTGAAACTGTGTCAGCCCTTATTGGATTTGTTGTGATAAAGTTAAACAAGCCTTTGCGTAGCTGCACACCGTATCTGCCGAGAAAATCAATCATGCTTTCCATTTGCTGGCAGTAATTTCATTTTGTTTAATCACAAAAACAGGCTCAGCTTGACTTGGCCGACAACACAGTCACCATCAGAATGCATTAAACTCTCATATAGGGCTCGCAGACACGTCGTCCTCCGCTCAGCACAATTAAAAGGAAGTGACAAAAGCTGGCTTTTAAAAAAAAGAAATGTCAATCAAAACATTCTCTGCATCTCAGACATGGTTAAAATTAGGGATGCACGATATATCGGCCACCATATCGGTATCGGCCGATAAATGCTAATTTTTTCTGTAATCGTATCGGCCCGATAAGAAAATTTGGCCGATATCTTAAAGCCGATAAAGAATGCATATTTCCTTCAGAGACTTAGATGCACGCTGTTCGTTGCAGCCGTTTGTGGCAATTGTATGTTGTAATATGGGGTTTATGATGGATATCTGATTTATCTCATATAGAATGCGTTTGGTTAAGTTAAAAGAGCGCTTCAGTTTACCGGTGATCATCTTTAGCTCAGCGCACGCAGCTCAAACAGCAGTGCACAACATTAATAACTATGATTGGGAATGTTGTGTATATAACATTCTAATGAGAACATTATTATAATAAAACGTTGTGCATTCTTTGGGTTTAGTTGCTGTGTTTCAGCGCGTTGATATGGGAAGAGCGCATCCACAACAGGATCACACATTCTGACTATAGCACGCAATAACTGCATCATTTTGTACATATATAAGTTGTAATATTATGTTTATGTTGTATTAATATTAATCTCAGGATGCATTTCCTTGAGTTAAATAAGCTGCCAGCAAAACGCTTCAGTTTACCATGTTCATTCAGCTCTTCAGCTTCAGCACGCGCAGCTCAACGGCTGCTATTTAAAACAGTGGTATTAATTTGTTACTTTTTCAAAATCATTGATACATTATTAATAACAACAACCACTTGTATTTTTCTCTTATTATTTTCATCAACAATATGGTTTAGTAATTAAAATCATTTAATTATTGTCCGTGCAGAGGCTATTCTGTTTTATTGATCTGTGGCGCATTCATTTTGATTCTTTACACGTGTAATGATGTCCAGTGACTTGTTTGCATTATTTATGCATTATTTTATTTATTTGTAAGACTTTTTTATGACTAAATTTGGTAATGGGAGAGTAAAAATATTTTTAAAACGTACACCGTTCAAACTAGGCTGCTTATGTTAAAGTGTTTGGGATGTGGCTTTTAATGATGAGACCTTTTTTGTAATCAGGCTCTCAAAAAGTATATAACAATTTGGATATAGATTTATCGGCCAACATATCGGTTATCGGCTTTCAAAAATAAAGAATAATCGGTTATCGGTATCGACCAAAATTTTCATATCGGTGCATCCCTAGTTAAAATACACTTCTGCTGGTGAAAGCCGTGAAGATGCCTTTGATTCTGTTTGCTTGAGAGATAAATGGGAGTATTTTATGAAGGATTTTGCATCTGCCATTTCTTTCGAAAACTAATACATTATGATCCATCATCTGTCACGCAAATCTAGCCTATCTGTAACTATCTGTAATTTAAATGGTTGACAGGCCACAACTGAGAACAACTGTTTTCATGCATCAGAGTGAACAAATTCTGAAGCCTGTCTTCCCTCCTCTGCCCCATGTCTGTTTAGCGGAGTGTTCTACCTGAATGATTGCCCTGCTGGAAAAAACACCATTTCCAATCAAATCCCCTGTGCCGAGGACTGGGCACGATGGGCCTGTGCTCGACATACCAACAACAGCTTTGCACCCAGGGCACAGTAACCCTGCTTGTCCTCGAAACTTACAGTTATTATATAAATCTAAATAAAAAAAGTTGCACAGGTGTGCAACACAATAATTCAATCTAATTCAAATCTAATTTAAGTGGTATTTACAAAAAAGTATTCAAATGTAAAAAGTATGTCGATATACATATATACATATACTAGTGTAGGTCTAATTTCTTTTCTGAAAGTAGTCATAAAAATACAGTAAACCAGTGATAGTGTGAAATAGTATTACATTTTAAAATAATTGTTTTTACTTTTATATATTTTGAAGAGTAATTTATTTGAAAAATAAATATTTTGCCTGTACTGTCATTTTTGATAAATTTAATTAATAATTTCTTGAGAAAAAAGAAACAAACTTTGAACAGTAGTGTTTATTTGCTACTTGTCAAAAGTTTGGAATAATTAAAAAAAATTGTTTTTGAAAGACGTCTCTTATTTGTAAGTCAATTTTACATTTGAAAATATAATTGACGCTTCAATGTAAAAAATGTAATACCTACAATCCTGCTTGGCAAAGCTGAATTTTCAGCAGTCATTACTCCAGTATTTAATATATATATAAATATAGATATATATATATATACGACTGGAGTGGGAAGTGGTGATTCTACTTGGAATATAATCCACTATGGAGCCACAAAGATTCCAGATTGGCCTTTAGTCCACAGCCAATTGTTTAAAATGGATTTAGGACAGAGGCAGCAAATTAACACAGGACTTCCCTGAGATGAAGGTTAAGCCCCAGTTACTTCTGCGTGAAGAGCCGTACAATGTTGGCACTAGGAAAAGCCAGTCAAACAGAAGAGACTAAACCTTCATTTGGATTGTCAACACTGGAGGATGATGCTTTCTCAAATAAAGGAGAGAAATTAGTTCCTCTGTTTTTTCAGAGTTCTTCTTTAATTAGAAAGTTAAATATCGGTCTGGGTTCTGGCTTGGTGCCTGGGGGGATGAGACAGCCTTGATTTATTACCAGCCTGTTAAGGGCTGTGACTCTCTGAGGTGCACGCAACCACCACGCAGAGCTCTGCAGCCAAACCCAAAGCCAAATGCAGGAGAAAATGAGAGAAACAATCATAAACAATTCAACAGCTCATGGTCAACTAGGACTATATCTAATTTAAATGGATTCAAATACAGATGCAACACATAAAAAGGCTGCTGAATTTAAGATTCACAAAGACATGAACAAATCCTTATGATTTGCATTGCACTTCCAATAGTGATTCCATTAGACATGGATCAAATAAAGTCCAGAAACAACAAAAACAGGAAGGTGGTACTTTAAGCTTGCATTTCTCCAATGGTAGGTATTCCCAAAATGTATGTACGGGCAATAATTAATAACATTTTTCCACATACATTTTCTAATAATTACTGGCATAATTAAATGCAACAAACTATGAATGTAATAATATATTATAGAGAGTACTGTAGTTCATTCGGTTGTGAATCATGGTTGTCAAACATAAGCACAAATTATATACACATTATATATGGGGGGGAAAATATGTTTAGAGAACAACAGTGCTGCATGGTGTTCAGTGACTCTTTATATGGTGACACGCATGCCAGTATGTGGTAACAATTGTCTGTCTTTAAGAGTCATTTGAATCAATAGTTCAACAGATTTGTTCAAAAATGGTAATTCATTCATGAAAGAAACAACGAGTGATGACTATGAGTGAGAGCATTGATATTAACCTTAAAGCCGTTTAGTTCAAAACACACATATTTCATTTAAATAAAGTAAAATTCTAAATAATAAAAAACATAAAGTAAATATATATATTATACTAAATAATTATTCTATAAATTTTTAATAAAATAAAGAAGATATAATTCTATATATTATATATGTATATATACCGTGGGTACGGAAAGTATTCAGACCCCCTAAATTTTTCACTCTTTGTTATATTGCAGCAATTTGCTATTTTAAAACATTAGTTCATTTTTTCCTCAATGTTACACACAGCACCCCATATTGACAGAAAAACACAGAATGTTGACATTTTTGCAGATTTATTAAAAAAGAAAAACTGAAATATCACATGGTCCTAAGTATTCAGACCCTTTGCTGTGACACTCATATATTTAACTCAGGTGCTGTCCATTTCTTCTGATCATCCTTGAGATGGTTCTACACCTTCATTTGAGTCCAGCTGTGTTTGATTATACTGATTGGACTTGATTAGGAAAGCCACACACCTGTCTAAATAAGACCTTACAGCTCACAGTGCATGTCAGAGCAAATGAGAATCATGCGGTCAAAGGAACTGCCTGAAGAGCTCATAGACAGAATTGTGGCAAGGCACAGGTCTGGCCAAGGTTACAAAAAAATTCTGCTGCACTTAACGTTCCCAAGAGCACAGTGGCCTCCATAATCCTTAAATGGAAGACATTTGGGACGACCAGAACCCTTCCTAGAGCTGGCCGTCCGGCCAAACTGAGCTATCGGGGGAGAAGAGCCTTGGTGAGAGAGGTAAAGAAGAACCCAAAGATCACTTTGGCTGATCTCCAGAGATGCAGTCGGGAGATGGGAAAAAGTTGTAGAAAGTCAACATCACTGCAGCCCTCCACCAGTCGGGGCTTATGGCAGAGTGGCCCGACGGAAGCCTTTCTTCAGTGCAAGACACATGAAAGCCCGCTTGGAGTTGTGAGATGGTGAGAAATAAGTTTCTCTGGTCTGATGAGACCAAGATAGAACTTTTTGGCCTTAATTCTAAGCGGTATGTGTGGAGAAAACCAGGCACTGCTCATCACCTGTCCAATACAGTCCCAACAGTGAAGCATGGTGGTGGCAGCATCATGCTGTGGGGGTGTTTTTCAGCTGCAGGGACAGGACGACTGGTTGCAAACGAGGGAAAGATGAATGCGGCCAAGTACAGGGATATCCTGGACGAAAAAACCTTCTCCAGAGTGCTCAGGACCCCAGACTGGGCCGAAGGTTTACCTTCCAACAAGACAATGACCCTAAGCACACAGCTAAAATAACGAAGAAATGGCTTCACAACAACTCTGTGACTGTTCTTGAATGACCCAACCAGAGCCCTGACTTAAACCCAATTAAGCATCTCTGCAGAGACCTAAAAATGGCTGTCCACCAACGTTTAACATCCAACTCCTGACAGAACTGGCGAGGATCTGCAAGGAGGAATGGCAGAATACTCAAATCCAGGTTTGTGAACACTTTGTTGCATCTTTCCCCAAAAGACTCATGGATGTATTAGATCAAAAGGGTGCTTCTACTAAATTCTGAGCAAAGTGTCTGAATACTTAGGACATGTGATATTTCAGTTTTTCTTTTTTAATAAATCTGCAAAAATGTCAACAATTCTGTGTTTTTCTGTCAATATGGGGTGCTGTGTGTACATTAATGAGGAAAAAAAAATAACTTAAATGAATTTAGCAAATGGCTGCAATATCACAAAGAGTGAAAAATTTAAGGGGGTCTGAATACTTTCCGTACCCACTGTATATGCTGTATATATAATGTAATTAACAGCTCATGAACAGCATGAAATGAACAGCTCATTAAATCATGTCGGTCTTGCACAGCTGTGCACTATAACTCCAGTAGAGGGCTGTAGCCCTCATGGGAATCCCGGACTTTGACTAGCTCTGATATATCCAGAATTCCCTGCTGTGCAGCTAAATCTATGAAAGACTGTGTGCAGGTGTGCCAGCTGTCACCTGTGCACCTCTCTCCCCTCTTTCTCCGATTCATGGCACATTCAGCATGAGAAACCCTACCTGCTAAATGAATTCATCAGCCTTCATTACGCCCCATGTTCTCAGGTAATTGGGAGTGCGCCGTACATTGACAAATGATTACAGAGGAGTGGGCGCATATTCATTATCGGGCTAAAATGTTCTTACGGACCCATAATGAGCCTCCAGCAGTGTCCCGGGCCCTGGTATTACAGTACCAATGATTCAGGTGCAACCAAAGGGCTCTGCAGGACACCTAAGCAACAATAACGACCTGTGGCGGGTCAATGATTGCTTGTAAGAAGATGCACGCAAAAATGTAAGGACAGAAACTAAATATTAAAAGTGGGTGTACGAGTGCTAGTAGATTTGTTATTAGTCTCTCTCTCTGAGTCTCTCTGGGCTGAACAGCTGTGGTTGGCTCCCTCCTCATTTATGTTCCCTCCCAATATGTCTCACTTGATGTCTAGCTGATAATGTCCCATATGTCCATTGATAAATTTGGTCATTTGAAGATTATAAGGGTGGGGGATGTATGGGCTTCGCAGCGGACCAGAATGACTCCAGACACACCTACATGTTCCTCTGCTGCTCAATCAATGGTCCTATGTACACCTGGTATTAAGATTATCAAGAGAGCTATGAAATCACAAGAAAAAAAAATACAGCTGGCCATTATTAGGGATGGTTTTTTTTCAATTTCTGAGGCTATGCTAATGTTCACAATATATGTTTAAGCTAATTAAAAGTTCCTTATTGTATTAATAAACAATAAACAAAAACAGTAGTCTGATCATTTGAAGTTTAGGCCTAAACTATTGCATTTTATCCTCAGAAACTTACAAAAACAAAAGCTAAAAATATTATTTAAAATACACTTTCTTAATGTTCATTCTACCGTACATTAATTTGGGGATTCAATATTTCTGATTATAAGTTGTACACTACCAAATAAATGTTTGGGGTGTTTTTTTTTAAGTTTTGGAAAGAAGTCTCTTATGTTCACCAAAGCTGCAATTATTTGATCAGAAATACAGCAAAAGCAGCAATGTTGTGAAATATTATTACAATTTAAAATAACTCTTTTTGAATAAAGTTTAAATAGTAATTTATTACTGTGATGCACAGCTGAATTTTTAGCAGCCATTACTCCAGTCTTCAGTGTCACATGATCCTTCATCCTGATACACCAATTTGCTGCTCAACTTTTTTTATTATTATTTTTTTTATTATCAATGGTGAAAACAGTTGTGCTGTCTAAAATTTTTTGGGAAAACATGAAACATTAGAATTTTTTTGTGACACTGTGTCACTCAGATCAATCAATTTAATGCACCCCTGCTTAATAAAATTAATTTGTTAATACTTTTGAATGGTAGTGCATTTTAGGTGCAATTAATTGCAGAAAACTGTGCAATATTTTCATCAATTCACAAAGTTGTATTGTATTAAAATATCTACAAATATCTACATCACCAAATATCCACCAGTACATATGTCTCAAGCCATATGGACCTCATGTACAGACACGTGGCCTCATCCTCACCAGAAGGAAAAATGAAAACTCACCATCTCCCTCAATTACCTCCACTACAAAATAAATGGAAAATTAAAACGGCAAGGAGCGTTGAAAGGGCCCTTGCACCCGAAGCCACCTCCACCTGGTGGCCTTAGGAAAACAGTGAACGGTGGACAATATGCATTGAAAGTGGTAAATATTGGATGAATATATCAAAGTCATTTACCTGTGTCAAACTTCCTGCTGCCAGCTGGTGACACTATGACTATAACTGAATATTGGCATGTAGATGTCTTCAGGGCAGGACTTTATCAAACGTGAAGTTTGGTGCAGACTGAAGATGGTATGTTTGCGTTAGTGTAAAGCATGACATATCCTGTTGCCAACAGTGGAGCTTATATAATAAACTTGAATTATTGGCCTTCAGATGTCTTCAGGCCAGGACTCTTATCAAATGTGTGAAGTTTGGGGCAAAACATCGAACTTTGTAAGGCCGCCACGCACAAGGTCTTTAACTAAAACTCAAGATCTTCGCATATTTTTTACACATCGCAAAAGGGACTTAGATTATAGACTTGACCAAATATAATGTTGTTGTCATTAAATCTCTAGGAGGAGGAGGTATGATTACACTCACCAAATTGAAGATGATCCGATTAAAATTAGGCCTGAAAAATGGCAAAAACTGCACAAAAATCGTAGAGGAAAATAAAAATAGCGGATTTCCTGTTGGTGTATGATGCAGCCCAAGATACTTTTTGTAGGTATTGGGACATTACATACATGTACTGAATTTTGTACATGTACGTGAAACATAGCGGGAGGGGCACTTCGTTTAAATTTTATAGGTGACACTATCAAGCCATTTTGCCACGCCCAATTCTGAAACCCATATCAGATGTCAATTTTCCCCAGTTCTGACGCATGTGTAAAGTTTCGTGAGTTTTCGAGCATGTTTAGGCCCTCAAAAATGCGATTCACTTTGGAGAAGAAGAGAACAAGGAAGAACAAGAGAAGAAGAATGAAACAGAGCAATTCCATGAGGGTCCTCGTACCACTGGTACTCGGGTCCTAATTAATTATGTTGACTGCATCTCCAGCAAAACATCCGGTATGTCATTTATTACCATGTAACAGGTAGCGCGGCAGCGGGACACTCGCAATGAGAGAGAGAGAGAGGGAGAGAGAGAGAAAACATGACAAATGCGAAAGGAACCATATGAAAATGAGTGAATCTGATTAAGGCCAGTCCAAATATGGAAGCAACGCTATGAACTAATACTATCTGGTCGCAGACAGCTGACGGCCATCAAGAGTCATTACTTCATGTTCCGCATCTCACCTGATGGCACAATCACACTCAACACTTGTTTCCCTGCTCACATAATTGATTTCACATTCATAAAAACATCCAATAAAATAATTGTTGTTCTGTTGAGTTTGTTATTAACCTTTGTGCATTGTGCATCCCACTTTGGCATCCTCTGTATGCACAACATGCCCCTTCATCTGCCCTCGTCGGCTAGCTTTACAGAAAGCAGAGCGAACACCCATGCAGGGAAGCTCTGCCCCATTGACACCCTATTTCAGAGAGACAGACCACAGCTCTCAAAACCCTGCGTCCAAGTCTCCAAAACTAGACTAGCGGCCTGTACTGGGTAGCCATAGTGCCATCCTAACTGATTATGGAACCTCAATATGAAAAGTCGAGCAAGGTAAGATGAAGACTCGACTCAGCAGCAACTCTATTTACTGCACAAATAGCTTGTCTTAGTGTTAGTATGTTGCTTTTATAACATTTTATAATATTTTATTTTTAATATTAAATTATAGCTATACCGCTCAAAGGTTTGGGGTCAGTAAGATTATTTTTTAAAAGATATTAATACTTTTACGAATATAGCAAGGGGGGGCGATTCAATGATTCAAAAAATGAACCCAACACGAGTCGACAAAAAAGTAAAATCACAGGAAATGCTGTTCTTTTAATACCGAGTCACTAGGTTCCTTATCAAAGAATCCTGACAAAAATGTAGCAATGTTTTCACAAAAACATTAAGCAGCACAACCATTTTTAACAGTGGATATAAAAGAAAATCTGTTGAGCACCCTTAGATATTAAGCATATTGGAATGATTTCTGAAGGATCATGTGACACTGAAGATTGGAGTAATGGCTACTGAAAACTCATCTTTACAGGAATAAATTACATTTGAAAACATATACAAATGGAAAACTGTTGTTTTAAACTGTAATGATATTTTACAATAATACAGGTCATATTAATGCAGCCTTTGTGAGCATAAGCCATCTTGGGTTAATTTGTGAGCTTGCTGCAAAGCATTCTGGGAGTGCATTCTCTGTGAAATGTACATATGATGTCACCTAGAAATATTTTTGGTTAAAATTAGGTGTCTTAAGGTGTGAAATAAATAAGTTGCCTTAAAATGCCATCTCTATAGGCAGCTCACTAGGTTTTGGAACAGAACATTCTGAGTATTTTCCCTGTGAGAGGACGGCGTGTTGATCTAGCTTGTAACTCCAAGTAGTTTGAGTCTTTCCCCCACGAGGATCTGCAGAGAAAATAACTCTCTCTCGCTTGCCAGCTTTCAATCTCCCCGCCAGCGCTGTTTGACTGCATTTGGCAGGGAGTGTGAACCGAGTAAACCTGATGCAATGTTAACCACAATTTACAGCTACACTCAACCTTTCCCATGGCCCCTCAATTAAATTCAGCATAAAGCTAGGCAACAGCTATCTTGTCTTTGAGAACTTAGCTGACAGCAGGAGCCACTAAGGAAGCGCCGTGCCACACTGATCACAGTAATTATTGACGCAAGGCAGAGAAATTCAAATTGTTTTTGGGTTAATTCTCAAAGAGTTTAGAGTAAATTTGAAATAAAGCTGTGCTGTTGTGTCAGTGCTTTAAAGATGTGTGCTCTGGGAGATCTTCAGAAAAGCCAATTGTGGTCTTTGAGATCTAGGCCGTTGCAGTTCAACAGAAATCTCACAAAATGCCCAGAGCGATATGACGGGTGTTTCATTTGGACAGTGAAAGCAGAATGGAGCCGAAACGGTCAGTGGGGAGCAGATGACGCAAAGCACCAGAATCTGTAACTGCAGTGCAATCTCAGCCACATCAAGGACAAACCCAGCAGAAAGGCGGTTTGAGCATGTAGCCTGTTACAAGTTTGAGCCTGTAGAAATCTACAGTTAGAGACTGACGGGTATGTAGGGAGTGTGCTGAAAGGTCTTGACGAAGCCACAGTGGATTTGATCCACACTTATCTCAGTGTGAGTAAAGAATGCAGCAGATGTATCAGTTGCATTCTCTAGTGATGATATATTACAAGCTGAGCACTGTCCACTGAAAAACTCAAGAGAGTTCAAACGCAAAGATTTTGAGAGAATATAAATCTGGGTCATCTTGCCCACATACATGGTATATAACTAGAGCTGTCAGTTGATTTAAAAAGTATTAAAATTAATTGTAATTAATTATCACTGTTATTATTTGCTGAAAAGCCACCCGGTAAAATATATTATATTACAGCGAGGCATTTTAAATCACACCAAATTTAATTAATTTTGACATCTGTATATATAGAAGTAGAGAATGTACACACAATATAATAGAGCTGCACGATTTGAAGGAAAAATAAATCAAGACTTGCAAATTTTCTGGATGTGTAAACTAGGAACAATTGCAATTTAAAATGTGATTAAAAAAAAAAAGCTCCATTGTCTGCTGTGTTTAAGGGCTTAAATTATAATAATTTAATATTATTAGTATTATTATAATTATTTTATTATTACTAACATAAGAAATATACAATTGTAATATTTCACTTTAAAATGAGTATTTAAGAAAACAAATATTTTACAGAACAACTGTAAAATTACAATAATATTTATCGAGCGGATACCGCTAATTTCGTAAGTGGTTCAAACATTACATCAAGTTTTAATTCTGGCAGAAACAACAGGGATCCCTTAAGCTTCTCTTTGCGGGTGAACAGCTAGTTATAAGTGCTTTTCATTACAAGTATAGGAAGCCGGTTATGGCTATGTTGCATTTTGAAATCACATTATAAGAGACCCAAAAGGAGTTGAGTGTGATGTGAAGCAGGATATACGCGACACTGATTGACCTGCTTGCTAGTATATAACACAGTTAAGTTGTGCTTCAATTCTTAAAACATGCAGTATATATATCTATACTAATATATATAGATATATATATATATATATAGATATACTATATCTTATATATATTGTTATGTTTTGTTTTCGATTATTCCTGCCGCCGTACAATATAATGCAATTATTTCTTCTATGTTAATGACTATAAGATGTTCATCATAGTGGAACAGAAATAAAAGTCGCTGGAGACAGATACAGATCTCTCTAAAACTGTGAGAACTGTGTAAGGTTTCTGTAGGATCATGTGTAAATATGTCATTCACTTTGACGTACACTTGAATGTCTAGCATGATCCTCTTAGTTCTTCAAACAGGCGAATTCCCCAGATGCAGTCACTGACCTTTATCAAAGGATCGTCTATATTAGGCCAGTTTGGAGACAGTACACCACCCAGCGACTCTGTAGATCTCTCCACTGCAACCGCTGTCCATGAACCAAAGAGAAAGCAAAAAGAGGTCGGAAAGAAATGCAAACAAACATAAATGTATTTAGATATTTCATTTTTTATTTTCAGTTTTAGTATTTTTAATAGTTTTTTTTGCTTCTATGTTAGTTGTGAAGACAGCATTTCTATTTAGCATTTTCAGCTTTATAAAACAAAATAAAGATTTTCTAAGATGAAACAACCTAACAATAACAACACTGATGGTTATACAAACGCACCAAATTTTAAAAAGTTCGGGCATTTTGTATCCCAATTTGTTGTATAAGTGACCCCCTCAAGCTCTGGATTAATCCGACTGGGGTCTAAGTGGAAAATTCCGGCCAGATTAATAAACAACTTGAGGCTTCCTGTTTTTTAAATGTTCCCTTTTTCACACCACTACACTGGCTTAGCTGGTTGTAAGCACATTTTCAGATGGAAAAGCTTTTGTCTTGACCCTCTGCTGGAGCCAGAAGTATTAAATCCTTTCAATCCAAACTCTATTGTGAGGCTAGAGAAATGTACTTGAGCAACGGGTCAGATAAGATGGCACTGTGTGTGTGTAGGTGGGGGTGGAATCGGGGCTTTATGAGCCCCGATGTGCACATTCATCTGTGCACATTCTTCGGCTCTGTGCACCTGCTACTAGCCTCCATGGCTTAATGCTTTTAGTGCTGCTTTAGGCGCGTGACTGTGGCTAAGAGTGTCTGAAATCCATCCAGGTGACACAGGATGTAGTGGATTACATAGAAAAGGCACTAAAAGGATGTGAGGGGCTTGTACTGTACCTGCACATGCTGCCTGTAGAACTCTTCAGCAGCTAACTAATGCAGATTATACACAGAAACACACAAATGTATAGCCTATGCATATACCCTCATGTGGAGAGAATTCAAGAAGCAAATGTGTTATATAATTGCCCATGCACATTGCATGTTGTGTTATTTTAGCACCTGATTAACTAAGCAAATGAGCTAAATCAATGCTTTTGGATACATGGCAAGATATGATCCTCTTTGTCATGATTTTCTATCAACTTTTGATGAACAACTGCAGCCATGCCTCATGAACACGAGGGCGAGGGAAAAACAAACAGGTATTAAAATATCAAAATAAGCGTATTACTATAGAAATATGTAATATAAATATTATTATTAAAATATTTTATTAAATAAAAAACTTTTAGGGATTAAGGTGCATTTGATATTAAGAATATGTACATCTAAATAAAAATATGATTACTGAAATAAAAGGAAAGTCTATTTTATTGTGCATGATTCATCTGTGCATGTTTTATTTATTTATATTTTAATTTTGACCCAGTAATTTTTTTTATCGCATCTCAATGTTCCAGCAAAACGACAGACTTCGTTCTGGCACGTCACAAAGCAGATGAAAAGATTTGTCGCTACTTCCATTTCATCACAACTTAAATAAAATAAAGTGTGGTGATATTTACCTGAATAAACTGGATTGGAGGTGCTTTGTAATCAAAATGCATATTTTTGTTCTTAAATGTTGTTGCAATTTTAGTGAATTCAACTAAACTACAGGGTTGTGCACCATTCAGAATTATATTTGAAGTGAGCTTGCAAACAGGATGCAGAATTGCAATTCAAATTTGAATGCAATTTGAAAGGAAGAAGAATTCAAATGAACTGAACTCAAGAACTGAACTCAGACAAAGACAAACATGTTAACTTGACAAAGACATTTTTGAAAGTTTTGGGAAAAAAAGTTTAAAGTTTGAAAGTTTATCAGGCGCTAAGGACAGATTCACATGAACTCTCATGAACTGAAAGGCAGCCAATTCTTCAATACTGAATTTGGCCCAACCCTGATAAATACAGGTGCATCTCAATAAATTAGAATGTCAAGGAAAAGTTCATTTATTTCAGTAATTCAACTCAAATTGTGAAACTCGTGTTAAATAAATTCAATGCACACAGACCGAAGTAGTTTAAGTCTTTGGTTCTTTTAATTGTGATGAGTTTGGCTCATATTTAACAAAAACCCACCAATTCACTGTCAACAATTAGAATATGGTGACATGCCAATAAGCTAATCAACTCAAAAACCCTGTAAAGGTTTCCTGAGCCTTCAAAACGGTCTCCCAGTTTGGTTCACTAGGCTACACAATCATGGGGAAGGACTGCTGATCTGACAGTTGTTCAGAAGACAATCATTGACACCCTTCACAAGGTGGTAAGCCACAAACATTCATTGCCAAAAGAAGCTGGCTGTTCAAAGGGGGGGGGGAAAGTGCTGTATCCAAGCATGTTAAAAGAAAGTTGAGTGGAAGGAAAAAGTGTGGAAGAAAAAGATGCACAACCAACCGAGTGAACCGCAGCCTTATGAGGATTGTCAAGTAAAATTTATACAATTTTGTTTTGAGTGAACTTCACAAGGAATGGACTGTGGCTGTGGTCAAGGCATCAAGAGCCACCACACCCAGACGTGTCAAGGAATTTGGCTACAGTTGTCGGATTCCTCTTGTTAAGCCACTCCTGAAAAACAGACAACGTCAGAAGCGTCTTACCTGAGCTGTGGAGAAAAAAAACTGGACTGTTGCTCAGTGGTCCAAAATCCTCTTTTCAGATGAGAAGTTTGTATTCAATTTGGAAACCAAGGTCCTAGAGTCTGGAGGAAGAGTGGAGAAGCTCATAGCCCATTTTGCTTGAAGTCCAGTGTTAAGTTTCTGTGATGATTTGGGGTGCAATGTCTTCTGATGGTGTTGGTCCATTGTGTTTTTTGAAAACCAACGTCACTGCACCCGTTTCCAAGAAATTTTGGAGCACTTCATGCATCCTTCCTTCATCCAGCTTTTTGAAGATGCTGATTTCAATTTCCAGCAGGATTTGGCACCTGCCCACACTGCCAAAAGCACCAAACGTTGGTTAAATGACCATGGTGTTGGTCTGCTTAACTGGCGAGCAAACTCACCAGACCTGAACCCCAAAGAGAATCTATAATTTTAAAGCAAAAGGAACCCCTACAAGTATTGAGGACGAGTACATGACAGTAAATGAACATACTTTCCAGAAGGCCAACAATTCATTAAAAATGTTTTTTTTTTATTGGTCTTGTTAAATGTGAGCCAAAATCATCACATTAAAAGAACCAAAGACTTAAACTACATCAGTCTGTGTGGCATTGAATTTATTTAATACACGAGTTTCCCAATTTGAGTTGAATTACTGAAATAAAGGAACTTTTCCATGACATTCTAATTTATTGAGATGCACCTGTATGCATATGCAAACATTCTCACACACCTCTGCAGGCGGGCTCAGTCTCATTCCATTGAGGGGCTGGACCATGCAGCGCATGATAAACAGAGCCATGCTCCAGTTGTGTTTCCGGGGTGTTTTTTGTTGTCTTGTGTGTGGTCAACAGCGTGAACTCCACAACCGGCCACAGCGTAGGGTTGCTGTCAGTGCTGGTGAAGTTGCCGTACTTGACGAATGGCTCGTAGCAGTGCCCTGCTGCAAAAGCTGAGAGGACACACCATAAATCACCTGCTCCAAGACGCACATCACAGTCCAAACACTATCACCAAGCATCTGATTTCAGAAGAGCTTAAAACACACAGACAACCAGTCCGCTCGACTCAGCCTATAACAGCTTCACAAAATAATTTCGTCCGAAAGGCCGAGGACAGTCCGAATGTAAAAGCGTTTTTAGATGGCAGTCTAAAAGAATTTGTCTGCTAAATGTGGCAAAGCAATGTGCAGCGTTTTACTTTCCCACCAATCAAAATCTTCCTGGATGCAAACCCAAGGTTTCAGGTTGCCCTTGGAAGGAGATTGTTAGTTAATCAAGCTTAGCCAGACTTGCAAGGCCACTTACGGGCGTAAAAGGAAGAGAGACGGCCTGACAACGTGAATAAATGTGAAACGTGAATGAACAAACTCACTCAGGGAAACAAAAAACCGTCACGCCTGGCTGAATCGTTATTGGTTGTTGTGCTCGTCTGAGAATGTAGAATAGAGATTAGAGCAAGAGGAGGAGACTTAAGATGAGGATGTTCAGACTATGGATAAACACTGGCTTTGATATCCCTCCGGGTCCGGCCTCATTCAAGCGTGAGCTAGATTAGACTACCCACATTCAGCTTTACATTCAGCCTCGCTCTCTGTTTAATAAACACAGGCGATTCTGCCAATTACAGCAAACTGTTTTCACCCACCTCCCCCCCAATCCCCTTCCCCAGACACACATTTGCATTATTCATCTTTGGCTTCATCTGGCTCTGTTCTCTAAAAGAAGTAGAAATAAGCCATTTTAATCATCAGTTGATTCTTGTCCTCTCATAAGCACAGAAACAATCCTTATATAAGATGGTATCAACATAAAAGTCAGATTTATATTGAAATAAGAGTAATAAGTTCCAGACGGTATATAATTTGTGTGCATTTAATGACATTGCTATGAGTGAAGTCCCAATAGGAATGAAAACCATAAATGAAACGTCTCAGTTATTTCTCCCAGGCAGCAATTAGATTAAATGGTGAGAAAGATTTTTCTCCTGAGAAAAGGGAGTTTTCAAAGGGATCTCCAACAATATCTTAAACTTTTGTTCAATGTTCAAAGACACAAAAGTTATATATTTAAATATGAAGTCAAATATTCCTTATCAAATTCCTTCAAAAACAAATTACAATAGGGACACTTCTAAATAACAGTCAAAGTGGCCCTGTTTCAATTTGTACTCAATTGTGACAAAATTCATAGCTGCTATGTTTTACCTTGTCATGACGGTATGCAGTAAAATCACACTGCAGTTTTATACCTTTACTGTATGTCAGAAAATTTCGCATTTTAGGAAACAATATCTGAGACCAAGCTGATTCTTAAATGAAACATACTCCATTAAGTCTCTAGAGGAATGAAATATGAAGGTATGAATACACATTTCATATATTTTTTTCAAAAGAAATCAAAACTTTTCATTAGCAAGGATACATTAAATTGACCAAAAGTGACTGTAAATACATTTATAATGTACAAAATTTAATTCAATATAAAGGCTTCTAATGATTTCTGAGGATTCATCAAAGAAATCCTGAAAATTGTACCACATTTCACACCGGAATGCTTTCTGAAAGATCATGTGTCACTGAAGACTGGAGTAATGACTGCTGAAAGTTCAGCTTTGCCATCACAGGAATAAATTACACTTTAAAATAGATTACTTAAATGTGTAAATAGTTTACATTATTACAGTTTGTACTGTATTTTTTTTTTGATCAAATAAATGAAGCCTTGGTGATCACAAGAGACCTTCAAAAACACTAAAAAACAAAAACAAATAAAAAAAATCTTACCAACCCTTAACATTTGATCAGTAGTGTTTAAGGTATGAAACAGAAACTTTAGCTATAAAAGTTTCTCTGGGCCAAACTGAGAGAACACCCATAGAGAACATGGCCAAAAAATAACAAAATAACGCTGAAAGAGAAATTAATCTCTAAAAATTAAGGCAATACTCTGAAAATCATCTATTTCAGCAAATACAAATAAAAATGTTCTATTCAACTGCAAATACTACATAGATTTACATGATGATGGTTTAAAAGGCCTTCAGAGGACTGAGTATTCTGCGTGTGGCCTCTCAACACCTACAGAGTTCCAGATCAATGGTTGTGCTAGTCTACTGAAATTGATAAAAACAGATCCATTTTGTTTATGATGGCAGAAAAAGGAGAACAGCACTTCAATCAGAAAGACTATTAAAACCTGAGCACTCTGCCTGGTGTTAAATTCAGAGAGGCGTCTAGAGTATGAGAAGACAAGCCAAATTGTTACAGGTTTCCGTGAAGGCACATTATTGTGTATTGTAGATAGCATAATCGGATTGTGACGTGGTAAATGAGATTAGATTGATCTTGCTGGATAATGACTGTGAGGTCCTGAGGTGTGCATGATATCCCTGTAACTGCACATGTTCGACTGACCTGTCAGAGGGAATAGGAATGCAATTTCTGTAAAAAAGAAAAAAAAACAAATAACAGGCTTTGTGTTTCCAGTTAAAACTCATTTTAATGACCTTGTCGGGTTGCATTTGCCCGCTTCATTCGATTTCCATTTGATTTAATCTGAATAAATCTCATTTGAGCCACGAATCTAAGGAGCGTTTAGCAAGGCACATGGGAGAAGAGATCTTTGGTGTGAATCGAAGCAACAAGGGGAATGTGCTGGAAGGTACGCTCTTTGTCTCCACAACCCTCAGGCTCTGTAGAGGACATGTCTTCTTCAAACAACGTTTGAACTTGGCAACCGTCAACCGTGTACGGCCCGGCTCAGAGACTATCCAGCGGAGGATGGATTAGAAAAGATGCTGGCTGCTATCAAGTCCTCATTATTACGACATCCTGTTAAGCTGGATTCCAACTATTTTCTCAATCAGTGTCAAAAATACCTGGCGGACATGCTGTGTGTGTTTACAAATTCTTTAAATCTTACAAACGTGTGTGTGTTTTTGTCTCACGTCTTATGAACTGGTCAGTGGAGGAGATATATTTGCTAAATACTGGCTAAAAAAGCTCTTCTGACATCCATTGCTTTATTTTTAGATTTGTCATGATGGCAAAAATGGAACTTATGACTGTGTATCTTTTTGTTCGAACACATGCAACGCAGATGTAAACAAATATGTCAATCAGATTACAACATTTAGGGTTCCTATAAACAGAAACATGTTGGATTGTATTCATTCTGACTGCCGAAAATTAGTGCATGTAAACATCTACTGATTCATTTGCTGCAGTAAATCTTGTTGGTCCATACCTTCATATCTGATGGCTACTCCTGTGTTGGTGCCGAATCCATCCGTCGTAAACTCCACAAAGAGATGTCTGGTGGAACTAACGATTCCTTCATTCGGAAGGTATTCCACCTCGTACGAGTCATACAAAATCGGCGAATCAATGTGGTTGCCGTTTTTAATCAGAAACCTGCAGACATGAAAAGAACAGAAGGGTTTAGTTTTGTTCAAAACAATGAATCTCTCAACAGTATCTGTTTGGCAGCAGATGTAACATTCCTCCGATTTCTAGTACTGTCTTTTGGCAGTTTGCATAATAATTGCCTGATATGATTTTGAATAACTGAGCAGCAAGTGACCTCATTAAAAGTCCATTTGTTAGCAAAGCCTGCAGAAAAAGCGGATACCGCTAATAAAAATAAGTTAATCCTCCTCCTGAGGCCCCAGAGTGGGCTCTAATCACTCTCGCCGCGCCTGCACGAGGGGATTTGATTATTCTAAATTATTTTAAAGAAGAGCAAGTGTCTGATCTCAGAAACTTTCATCCACTTTAACTCACGCACTCACAGCTGTCCCTATCATGCCTCGCTCTCGCCGTTGCAGATAATGCCCTGAAGAGCAGCACCACATTTGGAGTGTGACGGCACTGTGAAGAGACCCTCTGAGCTTCTCCAACTGTCTCTTTGAACATCAGATGACTAATTAGTTTATAATAGCTGAGTACTGTGTGAATTGACTGGGACGGACCTGTCATCATCTTCCGCGAGGGCCACCTTCTCAAAGTGCATGTGCAGCCGTTGACTCTCAGGGGCCTCCAGCACCCAGTGGCAGGTCAGGTTGTTGCTGTAGTTGCCAGGGAAACCAGGGGACACAATGCGGCCGAGAGTCGCGTTCTTCACCATTCCACCGCAGGCCACTGTTCAAGGTACAAATGGAAGAAGACAGATGACATTGAGAAGAAAAAAAAAGAGAGCTAGAGGTCGAGTAAGTCCTCGGAGCGAGCTTTGAGCTGTGGATAACAAAACTCTTTCATATAGTGCATGACCATAATGACTAGACCCCTGTCCAAAACACAATAATGTAGCAATAACAGTAAGACTAAGATGACATAATAAGTGAGGTCACAAGAGACTTTCAGAAAGTCCTTGTGTACAAATATGCATATACAGTATATACTATATAGTAGGCGAACAATTGTATATGAAATGAGTAGCATGACTGAATTAATAGTATTCCTAAAACTGTATCCAGATCACCTACTACTTGATGCCATTTTTTAAACATTTTCTATCCCATGAAGAGCAGTTCTGAATGACAGTAAAGAGACACAACCGATGCCATAAGTCACATGACAATGATAACAAGGCGGATGTATTACACTGGGTTTTTATTCATACTATACAAATTAATACTACATAGAACATGTTTTTAACGATCACAAAGTTTATATTTTACAATAATAAAAATATAATGAATTATTATTTTTATTTTCTACATCTTGACTAATCTTTGCCATTTATAAAGGGTCAAATGATCTACTTTAAGAAACACAGTGACTTGTCACACAGTCAGGAATGGTCTGCATGCCTCTCTATGAATCATTGCCTTTTTATAGATTTTTTTGTTGGTCGATACCACAAGACCTTAAAAAAACGATTAAAATATCACAGGAAAGCAGGTTTTAGACTAAACAACAAATAAATAAATTAAATACGATGTTTTATTCACCTGCTGGTGAACGAATCTTTCCACCCTATCCGAATCGATCTCGACAATTTTCAGCGACGCTAAACTCATCTCTTTCGAACTATTTGACTTCATCCTAAAAAAGAAATAAATAAAATAAAAAAATTATATCTCTTTACTTATTCCTTCTCTTTCTAGCTTTTACTTATTTGAACAATGTCTAGAAACTTGGTATTACAAGCACTTCCTGTGTCTGTTTACCTCTTTAAGAAGAATCACTTTATGTATCCCCCAATTGTAAATCGCTTTGGATAAAAACGTCTGCAAAATGACTAAATGTAAATACTTTTTAAAAAAGAATTTCAGGTGTTTTCATTGATATCACGACAGTTGTCACCCTAAAATCCAAGCCCAACAAAGACATAAAAAACATTTTAATTCAGAAAACATGCTCATCATAAAAGAGGTGCATTTGAGTCATAGTGTGTATAAATTGCATTGTCAGTGTATTTTTGAATAAATTAATAGATGAGTTAATAAATGAATAAATGAGTGCCACATCATTGACTCAAGAACCTTTAGACCACAATGATTTAAACAGAGAAGGACACCAATAATAAACAGTTTTTCTTAAAGGCAATGAAAAAAGAAAGTGCTTGGAGGAGGAGGAGGATACCTTCTGAGCTTGACGGCTGAAGGTTAGTCAGGCGGACAGAACATAATTAAAGTGGACCCAAAGCCCTGCTCCCTGGCAGCCTGCCCATGCTGATCAGTAATCAGACTCTGACAGTCTGGCCCGGCCCTGCATCAGCATGGCAGGGGCACACCTCTAAAATGGCACATTTATGCTATTTCACTCCGAATCAATGGCGGGACTGAGAAACCCCAAGTCATGTAGGCCGTGTCTGGCAGCCGCAGGCTAACAAAACCACCTCACAACTTGCACCACAGTCGTGCCTCCAAAGCACTAAATGAGATCCTTCATCAAAACAGCCCTCCTTTAGGGAGCCCAGCCTTGTTTGCAATCAGAGATGTTTTTCTGTTTGTCATGCAAGAAGGAAGAGTTCCCCAGCTCTGGGATTTGCTCTCCGAAGAAATCGAGGCGCAAAAAGTCCTTATTTATGCAGAATAGGCAGGCCTGTCAATCACGTTGTCAGATCGGGCTGCCTTGAGGGGGTACGGTTGTTAATATTCACTGCCTTGTAGCACAAACACTTCTGTTACCAACATACCAGCCAAAATCAATGATCAAGCTCCAATTAACTTAAAAGGAGGAGGGAGCAACCGCACGGGGAGTTTCTCCCGTGTCAAATTAAATCACACCTGTGTGGACTAAATATTTATACAGGCATGAGGTTTGTTTTTGAGCCCAAAGTATAGGGGCTGCGTCTAAATGACACGATGACTTGTGGGTGTATGTTTATGGTGAGACGGAGAAAAAAAACAAAGGATAAATGCTAGTGAATGAGTCCAGGGAGGCTTCACAATGATGCAAATCAGCAAGTGTGAGGAGGCTGTGTTTATGATTGGCAGGCAAAACCAAACATTTTCTGCACCTTGCGTCTATATGCAAATGAAATAAGGTTCATTAAAAGCAGAAGCTACTATTTCATAGATTTTCCTGTACTTGTAAAGATAGCGGTACTGAATACTAGTGCTACTGCTTCATAATTGAATTTCTCAGGGGCAGAGATCAAATACAGCAGATTTGAATGATTAACTGTCATTTAGCTGATGCTTTTGATGATGTGACATGTGGCCAAGTATGGTGACCCATACTCGGAAATAGTGCTCTGCATTTACCCATCCAAAGTGCACACACACAGCAGTGAACACACACATGTGGGAGAGAGCACTGTACATTCACTCACCTCACCTACAATCCCTGCCGATATGAGACTCGAACCCACAACCTTTGGGTTATGAGTCCGACTCTCTAACCATTAGGCCACGACTTTTGTTATAGTGTGCTCAATACAGAGACAATCCCTTTGGAGTAACCTGCAATTAAGAGACTAGCTGGTGAAAGGGCACATGTGACATGTTAGTTAGTCTCTACTTCAAGTTTACCACCACCTGTAAGCAACTTGAACCTTTTATATTAGCAGCCCAGATCCATTACTATCTGGCTAAAGGAATCAACCAGGGTCAATACAAGTGAAGCTCAATGGACCACATTTAGGGAATAATGTCAATTAGCACATAAAATAATTTAATTTCTTTTAGTTAAAAAACAAAGCAAAAATCTTGGTTAGAATAAGGCACTTAATGAAGGTAAATGACGCCATCATCATTCAGTGAGTGTAACAGCAGAAATGTTAGACTATTTTTTGTTAAAGCACTTTAATTCTTCACATTAATTCTTTTAGAATACAAGTATAATTTGAGCTGCAAAGTTGTCTAAATTGTCATTTTGCAATTTGTCATCAACGGTTGGTAAAAATGTGTTTTGATTGGTCTGTTTATGTAGCTAGTTTTCATTTTAAATGTATCCCGACCACAGGAAGGAGTCAAATTTATGTTCTTCAGCTGTATCAAGATGATCCACGTAAACCAGGAAGTTGTCACCACCTTTCTTGGTATCTTTGCGCAAACAAAGACTTGCAAGATTAGAGGCTTTTCATGACAATGACTGTATAAAACTATAAAAAGACAAGTTTAGTGATACTATCAGCCTCATAATAAAATTTTTAATATGTAAGTATTGTGGCAATAAACAAATAAACAGTGATTTGCATGCTTTATTGTCTGGTGCTGTTTATTTCTAATTCCTTATTATAAAAGCAATATTTGGGTAAACAAAACACAACACAACACAACACAACACAACAAAATAAAATGTGTCTTATGGTAACACGTTTTTGAATGAATGCATGAATATATAGAAAATATTTGGGACTCACCAAGACAGCGCGGCACTTTGCCGCTCCAGTAGGGTGTGGTGGCATTGCGGCACGTGAGGGTGGAGGGACCCTGGAGTTGGTATCCATTGAAGCAGTAGAAATAGGCCTCTCCCCCTGCATGCAGGCTGGTGACGGACACATCCCCATATGCTGGTCTATCTGGGAAGTTGCAACTCAATACAAATGCTGTAATGGAGAAAAAACGAATAACTGATTAGGCAAATGATTAAAACTGCAGCACACCACACTTATTTAAACGAACGTCTGAAGCTGCTCTAAAACTATCATTAGACTGAGACTAAGGTCTGTGGGGAGTATGAATATTGCATTACAGCGACTCCCACTTATTTCAAGAAGACTTATTATCTTAACAAACTCCATCTGTCTTTCTTTCTCTCAGTTTAATATGGTCTGTCCCCAATGCATGTCCTCACTCCACGTCCTCCAGACCGCAGCTAACCTTTTCTGTGTGAAAGGGACATCTCAAAGATGACAAATAAACCCAAACCCTGAACATTGTCTGTTGTCACAGCCAGAATGGGCCAGCTGGGATGCGTGGAGACAATCATTTGGTGCCTAAGATGATAGATTAGGCTCCCATTTGGTCTAATGGTCGCAATAGAGCCAAACCTTCTCTACCTCTGAGACTAGCGCAGATTCTTCATCATTTTTAACTGGACACTATTTCCATTTTGACCTTTACACAGAGTCTTGCAGAGTCTGGTCCACACTGCAACCACACGTTCCATTTTGTTTCTATGTGTCATTGAAGTAAATAATGCTCCAATAATAAGTCTACATTAAATGTATTTAAATAATCTTAGTTACAAGTCTGGCCCAAATAAAAATTCCCTAAATGGCCTCTTACATAAACTTTGGTCTTCTGGAAAGGGCTATGAAGTGAGGCTTTACTGACCATTGTCTTGCCAGGCTCTCGGCACTAAACCAGACTGTCAATACTTTCTCAAGCAATGTCCACAAAAGCCTTTTCACCATTTATCTCTGTTAGCTTGCGAGTCCTCTTTCACCCTTTCAAAACACCTGAAGAAGGTCTTGGACCGAAGCACTGCTATTTAATACACTTTTGCAAGCTACAACAGTGCAGGAATTTTCTATTTTACCTTCCTCCTATGAAAATCAACAAGCCCTGATCTAGTGAATACTAAAGACATAAAAGACAGATATTTTTTCTTTGAAATGAAAGAGGTCAAAATTCAAGGCCAGAGTGAATTCAATTGCGAGTCATGTACAGAACGGTGTCTGCATACGAAGGAGTCTTGGATAAGCAAGTGACCGTCTTTTCCTTCATCACAGAAGCGCAGCACAGCCTGCATTTTAAAAAGGATACCACAGGAGGCCCCGCAAGGTAGTAAATCCATGTTAGACCGCAAGTGCCCATCAAGCTAAGAACTGCTTTCCTACCGCCAATTTTTTCGTCTCCTCCTATCCATCCTCCTTGGAGAATGTTTTTGCAATTTATGACAGAAATTTCAGGTCTCATTTCTCCCTGTCTCGATGTGCCTGTGGCAGCTGTAATGTTAGCTGTTGAAATTCAGAGCGGCGTGTGGGTGTTGATTTTGTCACCAATGACAAGACTGAGCCCAAGGCCAGAAAATTTGCACAGGGGAGATAAATTATAACCTTGACCGCTCGGATCCGTGTCCATAATGCTCGCAAATTCTTAGCTGACTGCAACAGGCCGAGCACAAATTATTTCCAGCACTAAGGGGAGAAATCACTAATAAAGAACTGCACTAACCAATAGCTCTTTTATTTGAATGCACAGAATCTGTAACTAACTTAGTAATTTTCAAGCATAATATTAATAGTTTTTTAGTTTTATTAGTTTAAGTTAAAAAAAATTGAAACACGATGATATTATTTAAGCCTGTTTCCACATGGGAATAAAATTGATAAATAAATATTAAATAAATAAATAATAAAAAAAACGATTATTGTGAAAATTTTGATTCTGCGAAAAAGGTCATAATTGCGAGATATAAACCCAGAATTCTGACATTCTTTCTTTATATATCAAAATTCAGACTTTTCCCAGAATTTCAAGGTATAAACTCAAAACTGCGAGATATAACCTTGCCATTCTGAGAGGAAAAGTGTGAATTTTGAGAAAACAAAATAAAATGAAAAATGATTTTTTATAAAAATTAATTTAAATGTGCATAAATTATGCATATCAGGTAAATAACTATGTAAACAGCCAAGGAATATCTGTGATGAACAATTTTCATGCAGCAGAGACCTGGCATACTTTACTTGTTGAATAAAGCACAATATATAATAAGCCTAATTTACATAAAAATTAGAAGTCTTTGTGCAGAACTAAATTATGGTTTAATTTAATTACTTGGACACAGTCCTATTTCAGTGTACATAATGCCTGGTTAAACTGGATTGTGGGAGGTTAGTCAACAGAACACAAATTTTGCAATGCAATACGGCAAAGTAAATTCTAGCCAAAGAGATGATTTGACACTTCTGCAAGCAAAGAGCTCTCAAAGGGCTAGTCTCTAACAGCTAACATGAGGGCTTCAATTACACCTGTAAATAACAGGTAAAAATGTCAAGTTGTATTACACATGATCGAGATGCAATCCTTTCCCAAAAGAAATGTTATCTCACATTAGAGGCCACAGAATCTGCTACGAACGAGTCTGCTCTAAAATATTACAGCAATTTTTCAGGTGTCAGGCATTAATTAAACGGTGCTATACAATGCCCTGTAGTATTGCTTTCATAGCTGAGATTAGCCGTATCTGATCCTGAACCAACAGCAAAAGTGAATCACCACCGTGTTTCATGAGAGAATCACTCTCGCTCTGGTCTCTGATCCTGTGGTGGTGTTTAGAGACGTAGAGGGCCCTGTCAAACAGAATTAATGTTTTTGTTTAAGTTTTTTCCCCTCTGCTGGCTCAGGTTGGATTCATGTGTCTAAGAAAGCCACAGTTTGATAAATCACTGCAATTCTTTTTCCTCACTGAGCAGAGAGGAGCTGCGTAATGGGGTGGTGCACCTCAGCAACAATATAGGAGCCAGTAAGCGAGGGTTATACAGAACTGACATCCACACCCCTGAAGAGCATTTTTTGTGCCCCATGTTGAGATTCTGCGGTACATACATACATAAAAATCTGGCACTAAGCAGAAAGCTATAGTTCATTCTGCAAACTGTCACAGATGAGCACAGCTTTGTTGATTATAATGGCATTTAGTTTTGATCCATGTTGATGCTCCACTTGCTTAAGGTGTAAACACTGTGCAACTCTAGTTTGTTTATGGTTGCCAAGAAATTTTGGGAAATTAATACATAATTTAACTGACATGTGGTTATATAAAAAATGAAAGAGCAGTACAAATAAATCCTTCTATACCAGCAAGTATTAGTCCAAGCAACAAAAACAAGGCATACACTTACACAGTACCGCAGTCACCAACAGATCAATCACATTTCCAGTGTTTGTAAAGGTCAAGCAGTTTAAATACTATACGATAATAAATAATAAATAAATAGTATACTAAAAATTAGATCAATGCATTTCAGTGATATAGTACATTTATATAGAGAGAAAAAGATTTTTATTTAATGAAAAATGTAATTAAGCAGTGGTGTCTGATTCACAAATGTCTCTTTTAAATCGTTTCTTTTACCCAATCAACAAACGCCTGACGGGGTAGTCTGATTCTCAAACTAAAATTGCTAGTTTTTAATGGCTCAAAAACATACTGTGTGACCAGTGTAGTCTGAAAGACTCTTTTAAATTGGTTCTTTTTAATAAATCAATAACATAGAACACAATTAGTGATTCTTTTAAATAATTTCTTTTTAGCAATTCAAAAACTTCCTGCACAAACAGTGTAGTCTGATACACAAACAAATCATTATTTAAAATAGTTAAAAAAAAAAAAAAATCAAAAACAAACAGGGTAACCATTGTGTTCTGATTCGCAAACAAATTGCTCTTTTTAAATATTTCTTTTTGGTAAATTATAAACATGCAGTGGAACCAGTGCAGTACAGTTTTATAATGTACCAGCCAAGTAAGAAGGTTCCTGTATAATTTACAGCATTAGCTGGCAGAACATTTCTTTGAAATGCATGCAAAGTGAACATCATAAGTGAACTATGCCTAAGTGAATCAGAACCAAATAAGCCCTGCGTTCTGGTCTGTGATGTTTCAAAAGTTGAGCTCTAGAGGCAATTTAAAAATACCCTAATTCCAGCCCAGTGCTTGGTGTATATTTCAGTATTTGATGAGACAGTTTTGCCTCCTCTCTCTCGCTCTCGCTATAGTCTTAAACCAGAGCATCTAACAGTAATTATGTCTTTCTCATGAGTTCTGCATTGACTTCCACCCTGTTACACTGGTGCATATGTGTAAGAGCTCAGCGCCTGCAGCTGCGGGGCATGTGGAGAGGGTCTATGCCCCTGATGACTGTCTAATATCGATGCTGAGAGGGGGAGCACTCCTCTCACCAACTCAATGAGCCGGCACATGGGGGGGAGGCTTCCCTCCCTTAGCCATCTATTTTATTTATGGTTTATTAGCGCTGTTTCAGCACAGCGGGGGCCGTGCGCTAGCACCGTCGGGTTGTTATAGCATTATTACCCCTCTGCTTCCATTTCAATTAGACTAATACGGAGGGGGCACCAGAGGCTGGCTTTATGTGGAGCCGTCCGGTCGACACTAAATCACATGTTCACAAGTTGCCTCGTGGCTTCATAGGCCATAAAGACTGAGTGTCGTAATGCAGCCTGGAGATGACTGTGTGGGAACTGGCATGGTGGAGATTAGCTGGCAACCGCTTAGACAGCAACAGATGCAGTGCTAATGTGCTTCATTACGTGCCCTGGAGGAAGGCCCATGGGTGGACGAGGTGAGGATGGGGTATATGTCCAGTCACCATGACGAACCCCATGGTTTAGTTGTGTGGTTTTACTTAAAGTGATAGTTCACCCAAAAATGTCAATTCTGTCCATTCAAGTGGATTCAGCTGTTTTTGTCAATACATTGAAAGTCAAAGGGGAACAAACCCACATTGGACCGATTGACTTTAATTTATGGAAGAAGACATTACCATTGTCTCACTTTTGGGTGAATTATAGCCAGACATATGAAATATAGTTAAAAAACTACAGAGCTCATATTCAAGGAGGAAAAACCCTCAATTTATCAGAGGCTCAAAATGAGCAAATATATGCAATTTGGTGCAGTTGTTGTTTTTAATATGGCCGAAAAGTAATGTAATTCTGCTAGCTTGTCATGTAAATCAATGAGATATTTATTACAGTATAGCAGACTACTTACCAGAAAGGATGCTGTCACGTATAGGTGCGTCCCCCTAAATACCCAATAGAACATTAGTAAGATGATTTTTAAATGCTTAGTTTTATGATTAAAGCTCTGTAGTTTTTATTGTGGAGGGCAAAATGTAATGCAAATGCAATGCATATAATGCAATGCAACACAATGACGATTCAGAGATGAACAAATAAATGTTCCTCAAAAAGCCTGATGATCATATTTGATACATTTTAACATGATTTTTCTATAAAAAGTATTATATCCTATATATATAATATATAATAGTTTCACACATACACAAAGTACCATGCAGCCTTTACTTATCCTAGTAAGGGTAAAGGCTATTATAGCAGTCCCAAACTAGTTTTTGTAAATACAATTAAGTTGGTATGAGCCATCACAGTCATTTAAATACACAGTCATGCACAATACTAACATGAACTGTTAATGAAACATGGAAACTGCTCCTGAATAGAATGAATATCATACCTTCATGCAAATCCTTCCCAGCTAACACACAAAGTACCAGTTATGTATGGATACTTTACTTCTATTTCACATGTTGCATGCTCAAAGTTTCTTTTGCGTTTTAGTGATGTGATATTCAGCATGCGCTGCCACAATTGCGAGTGCCATTGAAGAGTGTGCGCTATGAGCACAGTATAACATCTGACAGGACAGGATATTTCGTTTTTCTGAGGTGAGAGACTTTTTATTTCGTAACAAGTTATGAAAATAACCATAGAATAATAATAATGACTGACATATGGCCTGACAACATCTCATCTGACCACAGATACGGAAAAGTCTCACATCAGAAAAACATTTAGAATTACGTTTTTTTGTTGTTGATGTTGTTTCTTTGACTGTACACTCCGTGACCCACTCAGAACAATTTAATTATATTATAGACTCCTGTATCGTTAAAGTAGTTGTAACGTTTATTATTATTTATTAGCTCTAAAAAGGGGAATATTTATGACGAATCATAACTGGTTATGATTCATAATAAATATTTAGATTATATCTTCGAATTAACTGTAGCATAATCAATATTACAATTATTTGATCTGACCGTCCACCGAGCAACCAATATAATCACTTATCAATTCAAGGAAAGATTATTTTCAGGGCCAAGGAAAGTAGCTTTCCTTCTTTATGCAGTGCTAGCAGTAATTCTTAGCAAAATGTAGCAAAGGTTCAAACATTCATTGACTTGGAACAGGAACTAAACAGAGACAATTAAAATTCGTTGTGAATATAAGGAGTTTAATAAATGAACGTATATCTAACATTAACTAACTAAACATATTACACAGAATGAAACACGTCAGAAACATAGAGAATAGAGAAAGAATGCAGTATGTTTCAAAAAAAAAACATCACTTAACCACAACCTCTGAAAATCATCAAAGAATCCAATAATCGCCTTAAAAGGGACTGAGATTTAAACACGCACTAAATCCTTTCCGCGTTACTTTCATTGGTTTTCGATTGCGAAGAGGATCCGGATGCGGTTAGATAACGTAGTCTTTTGATGAGTTCGTTAGGATCCTCTGAGTTTTTACTTCTGGTTCTCTGAAGAAGAGTCCCAGCGCTACGTACTTAAAGTACAACGGGCGAAATAAACACTCAAGAGAAGTCTTGAGAGTCCTGAAGGTGTTTCTCAACGAGAAGAGTTTTCTGAGGGCAAATTTTTATTTTGGGCTAATCACTTGGAGATTTCCATATTCTGTGTGCACTAAGCCAAGGTAGAACATGGATTTTGACGGAGAACTTTCTTTGTCTCTGTGTTTTAATGGCTCATTGCATGCTTTTGCCGGTCTGGAACACCGTAGTTTTACACCGCAAATATCGTTCGAGTCATATGATGGCGTTCACATCCCATACGTACGGGCATTGTCCGAGAATGAAGAACTGTGACATGATACCAAGAAGAGCAATACTCTGAATTGATTTTTAACAAAGATCACACTACACCTGAATATAAGTGTTTATGGCTGTACTAATACAATACGAGTGGTACCATCTATCTAAAAGGGAATGTATACACATGCATATACCAGATACAATTAAAACTGATTAATTATAGTCTAAAATAAAGAAAGGTCTTTATGGTGTGTGTGTGTTCGTTTGGGTGTTTGGTGTGTTTCGTTGTGGCCCATTCACAGCTCTAAGTGGAATGTTTTTGAACTCAGATTCCAGGATTCTCGTGGGGTCTGGTTCTAATCTTCTTTGACGGCGAAGAAACATTTGGCAATTTACAACCCCTATACCAGTAACATCTCTTACCAGAACTGTAATTTGCAAATGTCAAAGGCTAAAAGGGGTCTTTTAAGCCATAAACAGTCCAACTATCATGCATGATCCTACGCAGACGCTACAGCCCCCCCTTTTTGGCTGACGAAGTTCACCTGTACACTTCGTCAGACAACAGTTTTCATGATGGTCGGACAGCAGGTGGATCATGATGATCGGGTAGCAGGTGGATCATAATAGCTAGATGGCAGGTGGATTCTGAAGGCCGGATGGCAGGTGGATCCTGAAGGCCGGATGGCAGGTTGATCCTAATTTTCGGATGGCAGGTGGATCCTAATTTTCCTCAGCCTTCTGATCCTCAGCGTGGATGTTAACCTTGATCAGGTTCAGCGTTGTCTCTGCCTGGGTCCCTCTCTTCCGGTGGCTCTGTTTGAAGGTTCGAGGAAGGGCAGCTGTGCACCTGTTCATGGACCTTTGCACCCCGTTGACTCTGTTAAACAGGACAAAAGCAAGGCCGAGGGTTAGGGTGTACCCGATTGCTGTGGCAAGGCAAAGTGCCGTGTCGGCAGAGGTCCAGGATCGAGCGACGGGAAAGGTGTTCTGGACAGGCATCAGGGACAGTGCTTGGAGGGCTGTGTCGTTTGGGGTGATGTCAATCATCTGGGACCCCCTTTTCTCAATGCTCAGTTCCAATTCAGGTTTCAGGGTGAGATTGTGGTCCCTGAAGAAGGCTGGCATTTCTACCTCGGATTGGTACTCTTCACTTGGAAGGTGGTACAGCGCCAGGTCACCGAGGTGGAGGATGGCGCCTTTGGGCACTTGAATCTACATACTCTGGTTGGGCAGGCTGACATGGGTGGCGGTGTCGTGCTGGTCATAGGTCAGTGTGGCGGTACGGGTGGGCGTGTTGACGAGCCACTGATTTGCCACAATCTCTGCTTGTGTTTCTGTGACTTGTGAGCGAAACTTGGTCTCAGCGGGGCAGAGTGTCTCTCTTTGCATGTGTTGTAACCCGCAGATTCCTTCAGTGG
The DNA here is from genome assembly GCA_018155175.1 of Sinocyclocheilus anophthalmus. Lineage (NCBI taxonomy): Eukaryota > Metazoa > Chordata > Actinopteri > Cypriniformes > Cyprinidae > Sinocyclocheilus > Sinocyclocheilus anophthalmus. The sequence continues at coordinate 1,001 of JADLZN010006887.1, read as the reverse complement.
TGTCTCGAAGGAAGGGCTTGCTGGGGCAGAGATAATGAATGTCTTTGGTTAGGGTACACATGCGCAGGTTTGGGGCCAAGTATAACTGTGGGTTATCGTCGTGGTAGGCTACCATATCTGGTGTGTGTATTCTGATGTGAGTGTTTCCCTGCCAAAATCCAACATTGACAATGTCTTTGAGTCTGTAAATGTTGTCGGATTCAATGATGGGTAGATTCAGAAGGAACGCCATCTCGCTCTGCTCGGGGTCGATATGTAGCAGGATGGACCCTCCCAGGGGGTAGGCAAGGTGGGCTTGAAGAGGGTCTGCTGGACGGGTAGTTACAGAGGATAACGCTGTTTGTACTAGGCTCAGGGGCACCAGATATGGGGGAATTCTACCCTTGGCTAGGCTGTCAATGGAGGAGCTCTCCTCACGGAGCATGTCAGACATCAGTGCGGTGACCAGCTGAGTTTGGGCAACATCATTCTGTATAACTGAGAATAACTGTTTCACGGATTTCACAGTTTGGTTCAGCAGGACACTGTGGGTGTTCAGAACCACCAGGGTGCCCTTCAATGATTTGCCTATAGTCTGTAAGGTTTGGCCCTGTATTGTGAGTTGTTCTCTCAGCTGGGGCATCTCTGTCTGGATCTCCCTTACATGTTGCCTCAGGGTAGATATGCTCACGGAGTTGACACTGGTCACTCCCTGGTTGAACAGGGTTCCAACAGCAGCAGCAGCTCCGGGCAAGGCCCCTAGGAATCGTTTGTCACGACTGTTATGTCCGCTTAGCTCTGCTTGTGTGAGAGTCATTTTCTGCAACTGAGAGAGCATGTGTTTGATATCAGCTTCTGCGTGAGCGAGGGTATTCTCAGTCCATTGGGCACCTGCCCAACTGTAGTGTGCAGCTGCCCGGGGATAATGTGTCCGGTAGACATTTCGGGGGTCGAGTCGGACGTACACCTTCTGGGTGTGAGTCCTACAGTTGGTCCTAAGAAGTCCAGGTTGGTCCCTCAGT